>SRLM01000372.1:7754-52241 GCA_015708895.1 Populus ilicifolia | reverse complement strand
ATGTAAAATAAGAGACTTAATAATACTTTTGATGCACAATCAGTTGATTCAAAGGGGAATAAAAAAAACATGTGGCCACCTGGTTTGGAGGATTGGAAAAATGCAAGAACTTTGGTTAAGTTCTTAAAGATCTTTTATATAGTTACATTGAGATTTTCTGGTTCATTGCATGTCACATCAAATTCTCTTCAATGAATTGATTTACATGCATACAAATTTGTTGCAATTGTGTAAAAATAAATATAGTATTTTAAGTGGAATGACGATGAATATGATGTTAAAGTTTGAGAAGTATTGGGGTTGTGAAGTAAATCAAAAATTTTTGTTATATATGGCTAATGTCTTAGATCCACGTTTGAAGTTGAAATATGTGAATTTTTGTTTTGGTGATTTGTATGATTATGACAAAGCACAATTACTAACAAATAAGGTGAAAGATACTTTGATGAGTTTGTATGAGTTTTATTTGAAAATTGATGAAGTGGTGGATAATAATAAGCATAAACAGAATGTTAGTGTTATTGATGATGTGGATGTGGATGCAGATGTTAACACTTTGGCTCGATTCAAAAGACATTTGAAGAAGGTGGATAGTGTGGAAAATAAAAAAGAGGTTGAGAGGTATTTGATTGATGGTTGTGAGGATCCTAATGATGATAAGTTAGATATTTTAGGTTGGTGGAAAAGTAATTCTTTGAAATATAAGACACTTTCAAAGGTTGCACAACATGTTCTGGCTATTCCTATATCCACAGTGGCTTCTGAATCAGCATTTAGTACAGGTGGTCGTGTACTTGATCAATTTCGAAGTTCTCTATCTCCAGCAACTGTTCAAGCACTTATTTGTTGTCAAAATTGGTTGCATCATGGATCAATTCCTACTGATATTAGAAGCTTGATAAATGATTTTGAAACCTATAAAAATCTTGAGTCGGGTAATTTTTTTTAAGAAACTTGCACCTTTTATTTTGTAATTTATTAATTAAATTGTTTGCAATTATCTAACATGTCTAATTTTATTTTGTAGAATTTGGTGGAAAGTTACATTTAATAACTGATGATAATTAGTTCAAAAGTTACTTTGATGGTAAAATACTATTTTTTTCTTTTTACATATTTCAATTTATTTTATCATGTTATAATTTTATATCTTGATTTTCAGGTTTTGATGTCAATGGTATTACAGAATCAAAGTGCAATGTCCTTGTCATTTTGATGTGCTTTTGATTCGGATGATATGCACAATGAAGATTTATATTTTTTACATGAAGTGTTTTATTTTTGATGGCCATGTTATTTGTTGTTTTTTCAAGCCCTTTTGAAGGCAATGCTTTGTAATTTTAATTTTAATTTGGTGTGTGTTATTTAAACTTTGATGCATGAGAAGTTCAAAACATAAATATTATAAAGATTTGCAACATATTGAACACAATATTAGCACTAATAATTTAATATAAATAAATGTTTAGTGATAAAAATATATTATAAAATTTTACAACAAAATTAGGTAATATTTACATTAACTACAAACCCATCAAAAAGTCCATTAAAAAACTCATTAGAAAGCCTAAAAAAGCCTCAAAGAAAATAATACAGGGTTTTTGATTTTTTTATAAAAATATCAAACCGAACCGAACCGAAACTGGTCGGTTTGAACTAGTTCCAGTTTGAACTTTTAAGTTTTTTAAAATTTGATTTTAGTTAGTTTTTTAGATAAAAAGCAAACCAAACCGAAAATGCTCACTCCTAGGAGAAGGGCGATTTCTTGGGAGGTGGGGGCTGCAATCAAAACTCCTTAGTTTTATTCTTCACTAAACTTATCTACGAAAGTGGTGCCAAATTGCAATAAGGAGAGGCTTTTATGTTGGTGCTCTCGCATTGTTCCAAAAGAGTCTACTCAATAATCATCTTTATGCGTCTCGCTCAAACCCTTCGGATCGAGATGCGTCGTTCAGGGGTTTTTAATTTTTAATTTCTCTTTGGAAAAGTCAAAATTAGGATTATTACTTGTGCCTGTATGTTTGCTAAAACATAAATGTTTTAAGTGGTTTTCGTAGAAATTACATTTATAAAAAGTGAAATGTTTACTAATGTCATAAAAATAAATTGAAAAATAAGTTATGAATATTTTAATTATTTTTTTCAAGTTTATTAAAAAAAATAGAAAGCAAATCTAATAAATAACAAAGTTGAAGGATGATGAAATTAAAAAAAAATACTAATTTCATAAATTATTTCAATAAACAAAATCAATCAAAAGAATAAGAATCAAATATAATAAATAAAAATATTAAAAATTGATGAAATAAAATAAATAGCAATAAAAAAATTAATAAAAAATTAAATCAAATCAAATGAAGTTCTAAAAGTCAAAATTGAAAAGAAAAAATATTCAGAACAAGATATATAGCAATAAAAAGATTGATTATCAAATTTGATACAATCAATAAATAAACAAGAAATTTGTTTTTACAACTTCTAAAAGTATATTCTGCCCAAAATAACAAAAAAATATTTAAAAAAAATCAAGGTAATTTTTTTTTTATCTTAACAATATTTTTTCATTAATCAACTATTATAACAATATATAAAAATGAGAAACCATAAAAAGTAAACTAGGCGTGTTAATAAAAAATCTATACAAAATTGCGAGTTAGCTATAATTAGGAATACAATTTTTTTTCCATGTAAACTATTTTAAAATCACCACTAGAAATTTGATTTACACCGATGCAATATTTTGTTAATATAAAAGTTGTGTTTTCATTGACATAAAGATTATTAATGAATTTAATGAATGAGTCATTTTATCGGCTAAAGTCATGTCAGTAATTTAAAAATTATCAGTAATTATATTGATTATTTAAACATTGATGAAAAGGCCAACATAATATTAGTACCAGTGACAAAAATGAACAACATCAATTTCTATCAGTCAAACTATCATAAATAATTATTGATGCATGTGCTAATAGATAAGCTATTAATTAGTCATATACCGTGTCTAACTTTGGATTAGCCAACAAAATCATTGACAATCATATTATATCGATCTATCTATGAAATTAATATATATATATATATATATATATTAATTTCATTGACAAAGTGGGTATGTTGTCTAGTTGGAATAACCAACAAATTTTTTATGTTCATCCGTGATTTCATTATTAATTTGGTATTTTTTTTTAAATGCTATTAAACAATTTAAAATTAAAAAAATATTAAATAAAATATTTAACTTTTATATTATTAATTTAACAATAAAAACAATTACAAATATTAAGAAGAAGCTATAAATGAAGGTGAAGGAGAGAAAAATCTCTTAAAGGTCTATAAGAGAAAAGATAATGACTACATACGATGTTATCATCTCTTTCCATTGCTTATTTCTTTGATATTCATACTTTGTCTCTATTTCAACTCATAAAACATCAATTTATTATTCAATCACCTCCTCAATGGCAAGACAGTACAATTCAATCTCATATCTCAGGTTATAGTCATAAAGTTACCATAAACTTAAATTTTATTGGGTCCACTAATTACTTTGGCTTCTGATCACAATTGTGAATTATATTTTAGATGGGTCAAAAGAGTTTTCTGTATATTTGATATGCATGTCAGCGTGATATTATTCTACATAACAAAATAAACAAGTCAAAGATATGAATAAAAAAAAATTAGTCCAAACAATGTACAAAAAGCTTGAAAGTTTACTTGCAATAAATATCTCAGCTTGATTACATATGAATTATTGTATTCTTTTTTGTTTATCCTCTCATATATATATATATATATTGTTATGCATAACTCTATCTCAGCTTGATTGCATATGAATTATTGCATCTTCTTTTGTTTATCCTATGTATTGTTATGCATAACTCTATCGGATTCAGATTATTTTCAAGTTGTGTAGTTATAAAATAAATCATTAGTTAAATATTTTAAGAAAAGTACTTAAAAACAAAACAAACTCTTACTAGTGATCAGTAAAAAGGAGAGTCGTAGGTATACTTGTTAATAAAACTATAAGTCTTCTTGTTTCTTTTTAAGGATCCACTTCGCGATGGCCTCCTATAACCTTTTAACTTCAAAAATTCTAGATATCTCTTTCAATTATTTTTATTGATATAGAAAGGTCTAAAATTCTTCTACATCTCAAAGTCATAAAATTCTTCTACATCTCAGTCATCTGACTCGTTTTTTTTTTTTTTGCATAGCATACGTGTTATACCAGTTATTGTTATTTATTTTTGGTTTTCATGTATGTGTGTGTGTATATGTGTGTGTGTGAAAGAAAACAAAAAAAATAATAGTAGTAGAAAGAAGATATCAAAGTTTTGAGCAATTGACTGATTAACTGGCTCAGAAAAAACAGTGATTGTGATGTTAATGGTGATAAAATCTAGGGGTTCAATTATAGTTTATGTAAGGGCTTGATTATAAAATTGTGAAGCCAAAAGGACCAAATCAAAATAGCCATTTGAATTGGAAAACAAAGTCGTTCATGGACAACTGTTCATTGCCTTCTTCCTCATCAACTGTTTCAGCAATAAAAATGTTGGAGCCGACGTTTCATCATTGAAGGCATTGAAATCATCTCAATTACGGGGCATGTCTCACGGTTATTATCAAGTCGGCTGTTACCAGCACAGGGCTTTCTCTAGCCTTATAAAAGCAAAAGAAAAGAGAAGCAAAGTAAAAAAAGAATGGAAAAGAGAGCCGAAGGAAGAAAAACACAGAGAACGAGAGCGAGAAAAGGAGGAGGAGGAAGAGAAACGCGAGAAGAAAAACCTGGAGGGAACAGGAGGTGAGTCCAGACCATTGCAAGAGAATTCCAGGAGACCACACGAGATGCTGACAAACAAAAAAGAACTCAAGACAGAGGACGCACGAAGAGAGAAAACCAAAGGCAGAGTGAAACAGAGGAGAGGGACTGTAGAATCTCTTTCAAGACTCTAGCAACCGAGAGCAAGCTCAGACGAACTGGGAAGACTGAAAAAAAATACTAGTAACGAGAGAAATCAAAAGAAAAGCAAACGAAAGGAGGAACAAAGAGTTCCAAAGCACGCCATCGTCTTAGCCCTGCTTCCAGGTAAGTTTCTCCAGCTTTGCAAGATAATTCACCAACACTGTACACTTGCAAATTTAATTACGTCTCACGTCAACCTTTATATACTAGGACTACAGATTAATCCGTCTTCCCACTTCATTTATTTAACTCACAGGATGATAAAATGAATATATTTAAGAATGAAATCCATGATGATTAATTAACGATTAGCATACCATTTTCAAGGGGTATTATTCTCATGTCAGCCTTCTCATGCTATGGTAACTGAATTTCCTAGAAATTAACGAGTCCGCGAAATAAAAAGTTGCATTTTGGTGTCGGCTGCAAGCAAGGCATTTATTGGGCTGCTTTGGTTTATAAAAATCACTATCCACCAGCCGGCCAATGGCTGCACTTGCAAAGGAATGTTAAGCAGTCAAATCATCAACATAAGTACATAAAAAAAAAAAATGATGTTCTCACCGAGCCTGAACGAAATAATTCGAAGCTATTTTGAAATTTGATTCCTCTTTGTCCGAAAGAAAAGAAATTTGATTCATTACGTTAAACTTTCTCCTTATCATTTATATGATAATGTTTATTTTCCTCTTCTCCATTTTACCAACATAATTATCAGAGAATTCTTATTTTGCATAAAAATACCAAGCTCCACGTTCAATTCCAAATAATGATGTCCAACACATAAATCTATAAGAGATCCATTTAAAATCTCAAACACTTAATCACATTTAAAATAGATAAATTAAAAGGAAATTAATAAAGCATATAAATCATAATATTAAGAGAGGGCTTTACAAACCTTAGGTAATGAATATATAGAGTGAGTGTTGTGCCACCATTTGTAGGATTCGTTGTATATCTAAGATTAAATTAATTGATAGAATTTTTTTATTAGTATCACTATTATTAATTTAACATACTAGCACATCATCGATCAAAAATTTTAAAACCATTAGTAAATTCATTATTATTTCAAAAAATTTAAAAACCTTTTAGAAACCTCTAAATTCACGTGCAATATTTTATATGACAGTATTTTTGTGGATGAATCTAATATTTTGAATTCTTTCCAAACTCTTTATAATTCTTTAATGATTTTAGGTTTTTATCAGTGATCAAACCATTAGTGATTTAAAATATCACCGATGAATATAAAATAGTTGGTGATTTCACCTGTTGTTTAAAATTCTTGAATTCTTTTCAAACTCTATATAATTCTCCAATGATTTTAGATTCTATTAATAAACCATCAATGATTTAAAATATCATTAACAAAAATAAAATTATTAGTTATTTTGTCCGGTAGTTGAAATTCCTAAATTCTTCCACAACTTTTTATAATTCTTTTATGATTTTAGTATTTATTAGTGATTTAAATTGGTGACAAAGTCACCAATGATTATTTAATAATTTATATTTTATTTATTTGTATCATCTAATTCATTAGTGATTTTGTTAAGTTGGTTATGATACTTATCCAACCTAATTAAGAACCAATATTAGTTGTATTTATGACTTATTCAATAACAATTCACTAAAACCACAAAACATAACAATAAACGCTTAATAAATATACAATATACAATGCATTATACAACAACAATAAAGATATTAATTGCACAACAATGTATTACATCTGAAATCAATTGAAATCCATTATTTAATTTGAATCCTCATTTGCATCATTTTCACATCTATCATCATCATCTTTTATGTTGAGTTGAAGTTATTCGATCTCTTCATTTTCATCAATTTTGGTATGCCCAATGGTACTTAGTAACTCATTTAACTCGTCAGCATCAATAAGTATTCTCAGCAACATGAAAAATTAAATCTTCTTCTAACTTAGTAGATAAAGCATCTATATATGGATCAATTAGCTCATTCATTTGAAATGCATCTTCTCGTGTAGTTACTTCATCGTTACCATATTTGACAACTTGTATACAATTTCTAAATTTGATTTTCATAATGAATAACTAATAAACTTTATTACAATCCTTTTTAAAAAAAGAAATGCATATGTAATACACTTGTTGGCATTGTTTGGAAAATACAAAAACATCATTAATGTTGATAAGTTTATCTTTTTTTTAACCATGATAAACATCTACCCTAATTTCTTTACCAATATCATACCAATAATATTTAAATATAAATATTGTATCTTGTGCCCTATTATATTGAGATTTAATCACCCCTTCTACCAGTCATAATAATCAAATTCAAACTCTAATAAAGTTGATCCCTTCATACAAACCCTATTATTATAGGTATTTTTGTACTTTTTGGTAAGAGAAACATATTTATTATAGCATTGAATCTTTCTTTTTGAAACTAAAGATAAAAGTTTCGAACTATAAACATTACCTCTCATATTGTACACCTGGTTAAAGATAACTATTATTAATGGTCAACAAAAACTTCTACATCACATTGAATTTAAATTACAATTACAAATTAATACATTATTACTTATGTTTTAAACCACAATGCAAATTGTTCATATTGTATTTGAAAAACTTTATCTTCAATAAGATATGGATTTTTAAATAACAAAAATTAACAATATTGTCCATAAAGAAGTTATTGTGAATTTATTATAAATAAGAATATAAGAGAAAATAATTTTTGACATGAAATTGTAAAATTGACTTACTAAACAAAAGGTCTCAAATCATTATAATTAAATAGCATATAATTATATATCTATCTAAATTTGATGTTTGTCAAATATCTTCTCAAAACTACATTCTTCGACAATGGTCAACCAAGATGAGCAAATATTGATAAAGTCTCACTAAAAGACACTTAACCATCATCATAATATATTGAAATACAATTAGTCCATGTTCTTACATGAGGCTTAAAATCGTATGATGCAATTCTAGCTATGACATTAAATGATCCATTTAAAGTGTCTATTAAGCCTATTCTAACGCCTAAAATGAAATGGATTCAAGAGGAGTTCAATAGGCCAAGTTAAGAGATTTGAGTTAAAAAGGTTCAAATTTGTCAATCTAAACATTTGTCTACTTTTTAGGTCTTCAGGTTGGAACTAAAGATCTGTATCTTTCCAACAATACATGTTAGACTCACTAACTCATCTAGAAAGGATATAATGACATGTTTAAAATTGCATCTAGAATCTGCCAACAAAAGCAAAAACAAAAAAAAAACGTTGTTTTCTTAATAGTTATGGATTTCATTCACTACAAAAAGTCCTTAAAGCTATTGGAAACTTATGTAATAGCCTTGTAGTTACTTATTTTACAAGAATTACTTGTCAAACTAATTGGCCATAAATTAATTATTATTTTTCAAGGCATCAAACTTTTGTTTAGCAAGGATTCTTTAACAATTATTTCTCTTGGGTATTTTTTTTTTACTATCACTTGTAGCACAGGATGAAAAATAATTTTAGACTATTAATTAATTTATCTTATTATTTATAAACCTTATTTTAATTAGTTTGGACTTGATTTAAACATAGTGCATGTTTGACTCATTAGTATTGGGTTTTATTTTTATTTTCTATAGTATAAATACTCTTTATAAGGATAAACTATTAAGACTTGATAATATGATTGCTAGCGAATTTATTCAACTTATATGAAAGAGGTTCTCGTATTATTTGGTTCACTAACACTTAACCAAATTGATTTATTGAATTAAATAGCTTTGTAGTGTCTTCCTTATACTTCTTTTATGTGAATTAATATTCATAACAGAGGGGATCTTATTCTAATAGCATTAGTGCATTATGATAAGTTGTTATTGTGTCACACTTCTATTAAACATGCTTTAGCTGTTCAAGATTCGTTGTCAATCTTGTTGTGATTTGTGTGACCACAAAATCATAAGATTCACATTTGTTGGTATCATAGCTAGATTCATTGTCATATACGATAAATGATGAAAAATAATTTTAAACTATTTTTTATTTATTTTATCATTTCTAAACCTGATTCTAAGTAGTTTAGGCTTTATTTAAATTAGGTGCATGTTTGACCCATTATTATTAGTTTTTTTATTTTATTATCAAGAGTATAAATACTAAGACTTGATAATATAATTATTGCCAAATTTATTCATTTTGGGTGCAAGAGATTCTTTTATTTTTTTTGTTCTTTAACAAACTAAATTGACTTATAGAAAATTAATTGGCTTTATGGTATTTTCCTTATTCTTTTTTTTTTGTGAAATGGTATTCATAAAGTGAAGGTTCTTATTTCAATATTGTCAGTATTATGAGATATGTTTTCATTATATCACATTCCTATCATACATATTTCAGCTTTTTACGATTCATTATCAATCTTATTTTGAGTTGTGTGACCACATAATTATGAGGTTCACATTAGTTGGTATCAAAGCTAGAATCGAAAATCAGGTCATATTTTTTTGAAATTTGTTAGCTTTATGTTTTATAAGTTTAATTGTGTTTCTTAGTCCTTTTCTTCTCTTTATATTTGTGACATCTGAGTACAAAGAAAAAAAAACAAAAAAGTGTTATTTCATTTTGTTAATCTTCCTAGACATATTGGTAGCATAAAAAGTAAAAACAAAAAAAAAAATAGAAGAACGGACGTTCAAGTTTGTTTCAATTTTGTTAGGAAAACACAAAAAGTAGAAAGATTGAATCAAACAATCTTGAAATCACTTTGAAATTTATATACTAGTTATTTTTGTGACACCACACTATATATTAAATTTGGGCTCCTTTTGATATTGTTTTTTTTTGGTGTTTAAATTCAAGGTTAAATTTTATTGAAAATTGAACATACACAAATGCTTAATACCTAGGCATAAGAGAATAATATATAAACTAAGATTTATTTTTCAACCTAGGCATCATAAGAGAATAATATATAAACTAAGATTTATTTTTCAACCTAGGCATAAGAGAATAATATATAAACTAAGATTTATTTTTCAACAGGTATAAGGGTAATAGGTTAAATTTTGATGTTATTTTGATATCTTTTGGTCTAGGTTTCAATTCTAAAGTTTAAAATCATGTAATAGGTCAAATTTATGTCAAGTAATAAAAACATGTTTGCTACTATTTTTTTGACCTGTTTAGTTTATTTTTGTTATATTTAGGTTAGCTAGGAGTAAAATAAGTGTTTTTATTATTTTTTGCCTCTATTTTATTTCAATTCTTCTTATCATCCATATTTCATACAAATTTGCTTTACCATTCATGAAATCATAGTTTTAGTTTTGCTATTTTTTTTGTAGTGTCTTATTGTTTTTTGAGTCATTTAAAATATATTTGGGTTATGTTACTATAGTCATTAACTTTGTTTCATTGACTTTCAGTTCTAAAAGAACCACGATGACATGAGTTGATTGAGAGGTAACAGGTGTAATAAGAATAATTAAATGAAAAGCCTTTAATTGTGTAAATCAAGAGAGCTGTGAGGTATGTTTTTCTTTATACTAATCAATTTTTAAAAATTTAAAAATTTATAAAAATAACAATTTCATAACACCAAAAGTGAATAAAACCTCTCAGATACAAGCTTTCGCCCAACAACTTGAATTGCTAACTAGGGTGACAAAGATTTGAAAGATGAGATAGCTTTGATGACACAACAAAATAATAGGATAAATGGATTAATAATGAGGGTTAATCAAAGAGGAAACAATATTTAAAGGGTTATACAAAATGTTAAAATTGACTTTTTTATGGATGAAAATGCAAGTTTACATGATGATGACCATAACCTTATATTTGTGGGTAATAGAGATCATTTTGGATAGAATAAAAATTAAAAGAGTGTTAGCTTCAACTAGGATAGAGCTTTCAACCAAAGGAAGAACATCTTTCATGCATGTCATCATGTACAAAACAAGATGTGTAGTTTAATTATAAATAGTGAAAGTTATGTTAATATAGTCGGTACTAACTTTGTTATCAAATTGAACTTGTATATAATTAAGCATAATAGACCTTGTAGCTTGCTATTGTTTAATGATTGTAAAAGTGACTTAATAGATCCTGTTTTTGTTTTTTATTGGGAAGTATGTTAGTGATATTCAATGTGATATAGTTTCAATGCTTGTAAGTCACATCTTATTGGAAAAACCTTGGAAATTTGATAAAAAGGCTAAGCATTATATATTTAAAAATATGTATCCTCTTAAGAAAGATAAAAAGACATACATCCTTCCATTATTGTCTTCTAGACAGGTTTATAAAAATCAATTGAAATTAAAAAAGATAATAATAGCTGAAATGGTAATACTACAATGTGAGGTCACGGTTACTAAGCAAAAACCTATATAAAAATGATTAGTAAGGCGTGCTTATATGAAATTATTATCAGGTACTATTTTCATATAATATTATTGGAGGAGAAATTTGGCAAAAAAAAATTTTAAGGGCTTAAATAAAACCAATTAAAGATAACAAGAGAAAGCAAAATTGAGACAACAAATAAACCATGTAAAGTCGAGAGTTTAAAAAATGAAAATGAAGTGAGTCTAAACAAAAGAAATTAAAGAGATGAGGGAAAAGACTTGGATTTTTATAAGAAAGAAAAAAGGTCAATTGAAGCTGAGATTGAGAGAAGAAAATAAGGATGAGAAAAGAAAAAAATATATAGAAAATATAGGTAGACACTTGAGTTTCTAAATAGAAAAAAAATGAGAACAAGAGTGTTTATTTTTCTAATATACCTATTATTTTACTTATGTATAAGAAAACATATTTTAACACTAACAATATTGATTATGTTATTCCCAGTACTATTATATCTTTGTTAAATGTTTTTTAGGATGATATAGGATAATTAAATTAGGATTTGAGCTTAATTTATCATATTATATAGCTTTACACCAACAAGCATATTTTTTTTATCTATTCATTTATCAATCTGAAATTTTGCCAAAAACTTTTAAAGATTTTTTTTTTAATCTTAGATTAAACTTTCAGGAAAATTGGAGTTTGGTAAGCTTTTTTGATAAAGGTCAAGGTTGTTGTCTAGATTTTGCTTTATATTTTCTAATGAGATCCATAGAGGTTTGTTATTGATAAAAGGATGCAATTAATAATAGTATGATAAAGTATAGACAACATATTCTTAGATTTAATGATATTCTTAATGAGTTACATGGATCTTGTATGTTTAGTAAGATTGATTTGAAAACTAGTTATCATAAAATTAATGAAAGAAGGGGATGGAGGAAAGTAACTTTAATACAAATATTGATTGTTTGAATAGTTAGTCATGTTGTTTAGTTTTACTATTACACCTAATAGTTTAATAATATTGATGAATCATATATTATATGCATTCATTAGTAGCTTTGTTATTTATTACTTTAATGATATTCATAGTAAGAATTTAGATAAGTATATTGAGAATTTATGTTTTTTGTTTAATATGCCACAAAAAAAATTGTTACATGTTAATATAATAAATTAGAGAAATTATTCACAATTTACAATAATAAATTATGGTGAAGATCTTATTGTTTTCCATAAATTATAACTAGATCTAATTTTTCATGTGTGCTCCATCCTAAAACCGTCTCATATATAGAAAAATCATTTATAGTCTACATCAAAATTGTCTTAGTTTGAAAAAAAAAAATTTTGAAGACATCATATGTCAAACCCTAAATTATCATAATTGTTTCAACTCATTAACCAATGATTGAAGACAAACATCTTATTTCTACCTGAACTATAAAGACTAGGTATAAATATAGATAAGTATATAAATTACAACCTTATACATATCATTAGGGGTAATTTGTAAATTATTGATATATCAGCCAACAGGAATAGGGTCCAATAAATAAGCCAAATGAATTGAACTTATTTATACATAAATCAAAATAAATGTTTCATGGTTCAATTAAAAACTTAGGATACATCCTATTAAACTACTTTTAAGTGTTACTATCTAAAGGATACACCGTGACTTCATTCTCCATATCAAGTGAATTATATTATGTTACGTGTTTGGTTGTTTTTGAAGACATAAATGACATTTGCAATGTAAGAGTGATTAGGAAACATCTATATATATATATATATATATATATGATAAATGTCCTTCTCTTACCTATATTGGGTTTATACCGATCATGCCTACATAACTAAATTTATATCTTTACCATAGTATAATATGTAAAAATTTAAACACATATCAAAGTTTTGATATCTTAAGCCAAAGGGGTTTCATCATATCATAATCTGATTTAATGACAAACACTCATGCAATGGTGGATAATTTATTATGATTTGTATTTTTATCTTATAATGGTTCAAAAAACTTAGTTGTATCTATATTTGATTCTTTATATACACATGAACCTTTACCTAAATAACCATGATTTATTATTATTTCATTTATCATCATACTCCTATAATAATTATTATTATCATCTATAACTTTATATACATTACTAGAACTAGATATTAATCCAGCAATCATTTTTAACATGGTTATGTAATGAACATAAGGTTTTTCATGTATAAACCAACACAAACTTTTCTCATTAAACTCTTTTTTTAGAAGATACATCATGGACATTTAATTATACTTCCACTAATATTTTTTATATTTAAAAGTATAAAATTAATAAAACCTTCAATCTCTTTACAACAATTTCCCTTATTTAACCCTAAAGGTGAGTATCAACACATCTAAAAATGATCATTTACTAATTAAAAAACATATATAAAATAATAATGAAAATATGTATTAATAATATAACAATCAATTGAAAATCCAATTTTGTTAATTAAAAATGATTTCATAATCTAATAACCAATTATTAATTTTGTATAACAATGTAATGATGCATTAAGAAATTAACTAAATAAGTCCAATTAACAACAAATAAACGATACCCAACTAGTTATCTATCATTTTTTCAATGGAAACTCATTCAAGCTAAATTAACACTATTTAATTGTTATCAATTCCATAAGAAGTTAATTTTCCTAAAATTTCCAACATAATAATAAAATTTATAAAATATGGTTGTTACCAAATATATTACCCAACATTTATTTCAGTATAACACAACTAAGTTACAAAATTAAAATCAATTTTATCAAATTATAAATAAATTCAAATTTCTCTAGATCACAAATAAACCCTAACATATAAATCAAACTTTAGTTGTTTATAAAACAATTTGAAAAACACTTAAATATACAAGCAAACTACAATACAAATATTAAATATATATATATATATAAATACATTAACTTAAAATAATATAAAAGGGTAAGTTTGTTTACTTGGTATAGAGAATATTTAGAAAACAAATATACTAAGACAATAATGTTGACAGTACAAAATGTTAGGTGGCTAAATTTGTGATGAAAGAGCTTAGATTTTTGACAAATAAAAGGGAAGGTTGTTGTTTTGATTTGATGTTTAAGAAAAAAAAGGGGGGGGAGAAAAGAAAGGGAGAGTAAAGCTAGTGTCCGTTATAACACTTTTAAATCTATCTATAAACTTTTTGATGGAATATTATGATAAAAAATATTGTTAGTCAATTTAATTGATGACATATCATTCTAACTATGGAATAAGTACTTTCATTGCCATTTGATAATGTTCTGGTAGTGACTCTCAACAAAACATTTTAACAAAAGTTAATTACAAAGGGAAAGGCATTGTTTACTATAAAAAAATAAAAAAAAACTAGTTTTTCATTGAAGCAGTGTAATAATTATTTTTCCCTTACAAAAAATCAATGGATTAACTATTAGAGGTAATACGATCTTTTTGCAATGTTCATTAGTCATAGTTAGATTAATTAGGAATAACTCAATTTTTTAATATTCTTAAAGCATAGTAAAATGACTAAATTATCAGTAAAAAAAAATATTTCACTAACATCTAAGAAAAATTTGGTATTTTAATAGATATAAAATATAATTTTTTAAAAAAATTTATTTAGCATATACAATGCATGTTATAATAGGTGAGAGTTGCTAACGGTTTTTTTACAGCCTATGCAATGTCTCCTAGCATCCAAACAATAGCATCCATGATAATGTTAGAAGTGTTGAGGCATCTCCTTTTGCATGGGATAGCATATATTTTCATTTATGTGATGATATGTCATCAATGACCTCTTTTTTTTCTTTTAATTTGTGTTGTTCGTTCAAAATTTTAAAGGTGTCCTCTCATTTAATGATAATTCAACTTCAGTCCTTTTTTCTTCTTTTTTTTAATTTTTTTCATATCCTTTCTGTCAATTTCAATTTTTTTCAATTTTATAATTAAAACTATAATTGTGATTTGTTATTTTTTTTAAATATGGTCCTCATTCTTTTAATTTTGAATTTTTATTTTGAATTCATTTGTTAACTTGATTTTTCTTTCCAATTCCCCTCTTCGATTTAAAATTCTAAGATGTCCTTTTATTTTTTTATTCTAAATTTGATTCTCATTTTTTTTATTTTTTTTTAATCCTTTTATGTAATTGAATTTTTTTTATTTTATCCTTCTACATTTGATATATTGGGAATTAGACTTCATAATTGTTTCAATATGGGATGCATCAGGTTATTGACTTAACTCAGAGGTTTGACAAGTTAACATGAGTTGAAATCTTTTTGTTCTTACTTTTTTTTATTTCAACTTTTAACATCATTTATTTTGAAAAATAGCCTTCATAATTTTCTTCAGGTTTTTTTCAATCAAGTTATCCAGATCTCTCATAACTTGTTAGCAAGTTTGACTTGTTGAACTAGAAATTTCTTTGGAGTCATTTTTTATATATCTTTGTTCAGTTTTGGCATTTAAAATTAGTTTCCTTTTAACATTAATATTCATTATTATTTTTTATTTTACTTTCTACTGGTTATCTCATTCATATAATCTAGCTATCAAGGTTTAAAAACCTTACCTAGATTTATAGTTTTTTTTTTATTTTTTGGGCTTATTCTTGTTGATTTTTTTATTTTATCATTCTATATTTAGATTTTTTAAAATTGGTCATCATTATATTTTTTTTTAATTTTATTTCTATGATGTTGATTTGATCTTATAACTTGAGTTACGTGATTACCATACTGGCTTAGGTTGACTTATGATACTTATTGTTTTATTTAAAAAAAAATATAATTTTATCATTTAACATTGTATTATCTTAAAATTCATCTTTGCAATTTTTTCTACTGCTTTTTTCTTAAAATATAATTTTTTGACTCATGCCATCATTTAAAAAAAAAACATGTTAACACTGCCTAAATATCATTTTTTTATTTTAAAAATTAGACTCGATCATGACAAAACACAAGCCACCTACCTAGTTATGTTTCAAACAATTATATATTTAGAAACATTCTACTGCTTTTATTTAATAATTAAAATTCAAAATAAATCTGAAAATGAGGTCAAAATACTTTAAATAAAAGATTTTAATATAGACATTCAAACTCAAGACTCTTTTACAATGTTTACAAAGTAACTGGCCACTAAACCAACCTATATATTACTTTAAAGTTTGTGTTTATTTAACATTGTTATAGCAATAAGTTTTTAAAGTGTTTTTTATTTGTAAATATTTTAAAATAATATTATTTTAAAAAATATTTTTAACATCAACACATTAAAATAATATAAAAATATAAAATAAATAATTTTTAAATAAAATAAATATTTTTTATAAAAATTTAATTTATTTATGTTTGTAAATGACATTCAAATCACTTAGAGATTGTTGGAGAATGCCGATAAAAAATATATCAAAATAATATTTTTTTTATTTTAAAAAATTATTATTAATATTAACAAAAAAATAATTAAAAAAATAAATTTAAAATATAAAAATAAATATTTGTTTAAAAAAAAAAACCTTATCTTTGGATTATGTGCTTCTTTCAGTATCTTTCGTACAACAAGACACCATCCTGCAAGAGTCCAATCACTAAGGAGAGGAGGATTCTTGGTTATTTAGTGGGCCTAGTTGATTTCACCGTACCGTGCACTTATTTGGGCCAAGGATCTCCTGAGGATTTCTGACTCAGTCTGGTACGAAATCTGGCCCATACGACTTTTCTCGGGGCCTAGTTTCTCAAAATTGCAAACACAAATAATTCGCAGAACAGCTTATTTCTCTACTTTGATTTTGTTCCGAGAAGAGGCTGTTTCTGTTGAAATCATATTTTTTTTAATGATTATTTTGTTCTTAAATTGTTATGATATAGTATTAAAAATATTTTTAAAAAAATAAAATAAAAATTTATTTTAACATATTTCTAAACAATAAATATTTTAAAAAACAATAAATAATATAACAACGTTACTTTCGTCTTGCCTTTACTGTTTGATTTATAATTCCTCACAAATTAATACTTGGTTCTAGGGAGAGGCAGGTATAAAACGTGACTTCGGATTCAGCCATATGGGCTACTGATAAAATTTCAGAAACACATGGGCACACGATGACATGTGATCAAAACAAAAGCAAAATCCAAGTAAGATCCTTGTCTTCCTGGCCTGGAAAATCTAGGATAAAGATCTTGGTGCATTATTTGCCTGTGGGTACCAAACAATCTCCGTTGAACTGAGCAATGTCAAAACTGGCACATCGGATCCGGGTGCCTTCACCAACAAACACCATATATATATATATATATAGACACACACACGTCATCTGCAGGTTGGAGAAGTGCTAGTCACCCTCGATATCATTATCATCAAGGAAACGAGAAAAAAGTGTGTGGACCCTTTAATCACATTATACCTATACGTTGTTAATTGTTTTCTAAAATATTTTTTATTTTCAAGTATATTAAGATGATAATTTTTTATATTTTAAAAATTAGTTTAAAAAATCAAGTTTGATATTAAAATAAACAGTGGAGTAGTTGATCTGTCATAATATTATCCGATAATAATACTAGGGTTTTGTCCAATGTGCCCTTTTATTTTTTTTATGAGGTCAGAGTTTGATATTCCATTTCCGACCACCGGTCATTTTACATTGTACGAAAACAGTGGCTTTTTATAATTCATGGTAGCTAGAGGTGAGTGAAATTTTAAATTTTGAGAACTTAATGCCTTCTTGATGTGTGTTCTTAGAAATTATTGTAGAAAAATCTTACTACTGATTTTGTTTTTCTTTAATTGAGAAGGTATTATGATAATTAAACAGGTTCTTTTACAACAGAAAATCAAGAACAGTAATTCCATATTAGGAAATATGCTACTTTACTAATTTTAAAGGAAAATAATTTTATAAGAAAATATATTTCTAGGAAATGAGTTATTTTTCAGGAAGTAATGAGAAATATTTTTTTATAAAATAAAATTTCTTTATTCATTATGATAAGGTGGGAAAAAATACAATTTTTTAAGGAGACAATATCTATGACAACAATAGTTTTGCTGGTGGCATTGTTGTGGTGGTAATAATATTAATTATATGGTAGTAATTATTTGTGGTGGTGATAGCACGTAATTATTGTTGATGGTAGCAATATGATGACAATTGTTATTGTGGAAGTGGTGGGGTTATGATGTGGTAAAAATTACGGTGACATTGATAACAAGATATTTTACATTATAGTATAATTGTATTTTTAAATTTTTTAAAAAAGTTTTAGATTTAAATTAATTTATTTTATATTTTTATATCATTTTGATACAGCAAAAATCAAATATAAAATATAAAATATAAAATATTATTTTAATATATTTTTAAATAAAAAATACTTAAAAAAATCTCTATTGCATTCCAATGCAAACACTAAAATATAATAATAATAATAATAATGGTAATTGATTGGGTTGTTGTTATAGTGATTACTAGATATATTGCCAGCACTCCACCAGTCTAAGCAAATTTTATTGATGTACAAAAAGTAATTAAAAAAAACATTAACAAAAATACAAAAATAAGAAAGATAAAATTTGATAGAAAAAACTAAAAAATAAATAAATTTAAATAAAAATATCAAGAGGTAAAATTAAAAAACATTTATAATTTCATAAATTATTTATAAATTAAGAAACAAGAGAGAAAAATTGAAAAACATCATTAATTTTATAGCTTATACATAGTAATCAAAAGTATAGTAATGGATATCAAGCAAGGAAAATCTAAAGGAGTTGTTTTGAGATTTTATATAGGATCAACACAAAACCTCATATAGAAGAAGAAGAGAAAAAAAAAGGGTGTTGGCAATAAACCATCGTGAATCTTAAAAAATACAACATGCTATCATATAAAAGTTGTCAATATCTTCCAAACATCATTCTAGAAGATGACTTTTGATGGCTAAACAATCCCCATGTATTGCTCATATGTTTTTTTAATTATATTTAATAAATATAATTTAAAACAATAATTGTGAATATCCTTAAAAATTACAATAAAAAAATGTAGAATTACCAAAAAACATAACCTAGGTTGAGAGTTCAATTGATTTTATCTTTAAAGGTATTAAAGTAATTATATTGTTCTAAAAGATAAAAATAAAAAATCTTTTAGTAGTAGGCATTAAATTATTTAATTCCAGAATTAAATAAGTAATTTTATTGTACATTAAAATAAAATTATCAAACTAATTTCATACAATTCACAACAAATAATTATGTCATAATAAAAAAAATTATTTTACCTTCAATACTACTTCAAAGATTATTTTACACTATATTAATTACAATAATTACAATGATTAAAAATTGGTTTATTAAGTAACAATAATTTTTTTTTAATGTCAAGGTAGTGATAACTGATATAATTAATCGATGTGTTGATAAATATAATGAGTTGATAGTATAAAAAAAAAACGCACCCCATATTCATGAGATTAATTTTTTTTCCAAGGCAGCAATATTTAGAAATTAATTGAAAATTATTTTATATTGAATCAAAACCTCGAAGAACATTTTTAAATTTTTTTTTTCTAAAATGGCATCCCCTAAATAAGAAAGAAAAAAAAACATATTGCCATTTGAATGGCAAATAAATGACGAGTTGATTTCACGAGGATGTCACAAAGTTAATATTCCATCACTTATGTTGTATTAAAGACAGTGATAATGGTATCAAATAATTTTTTTTATTTTTATTTTACTGTAAGATAATATCAAAACAAAAGTTAAGGGTATGTCTGCTAATCAAAAAATTACTTTACATCCTAGTTTTTTTTTTTAATTTTCCTTTTCAATGAAAAATTAAAAAAAATATTGATAATAGAAAAAGATACTTTTACTTAAAAAATAGGAAATACATCAAGATTATAACTTTTTTTTAAATAAAAACTATGATTATAATAGTCACATTTTACATTTTTGGTAATCTAATTGGAATTTTATTTTATTTAAATTAAAAATTATTATAAAAAATTTATATTGTTAACTAAGAAATATTTATATTAGATTTATAATAAAAATTAAGTTTACGGCACTGACTAAATATAAAAATATAAAAAAATTAATTTTTTTATTGCTAAGAAGTACATGCATATATATAAAAAATATTGTTAGAGTTTTCAATTCATTCAAAAATCAGTCAAAACTTGTGTAGGGAAATTGGAGGGTGTTTTCAAAATTCAGTATTTTTGAAAAACTGAAAAATTATTTTTTTTTAATTTTTTTGAATAGATAAATATTTTATATGAAAAACTGATAAATATTTCTTTTTCTAACTCTGAATTTTTAAGAAATTAGAGGGTTTGCATATATATTTCAAGGTAGCCCCTGGTATTCCATTACTATCAAATAAAGGTTTATCAAGTAGCTTTTGTTTCTCTGCCTATAGTTCGTCGTTGATATTCACCTTTTAATTTGGCAATTTCTTTCTTCATTTAGATTTCTTTTAATACTTAATAATTAATAATGTGCCTTCGTTGAAGCGAAATAATAGATTTCGAATATTTTCAAGGACTTCGCCATTACTTTTACCTTATACAGTGTTGATCTTGATGAAGATATTTGAACGCCCTGAAAGTAGAGCATGTCATGGTCCTGAACTGGACCAACTTTCTTTTAGCACAAGTTATTGAGAGAAACCGACCAACTGCTAAGCTCTAAAGTCTGCTGAGCGCTGACAAGTCTCTGTCTTAAAGGGTTTTGTTTTGTTTTTTTTTTTTGTTTGTTTGCTTAGTCAATAATCTTGATTTGCTACTTCAGTGACCAACCGATCACCTTTCTCTCAACCCAACTTCTACCCTTTTCACTTTTCTTCAAATTCTGTACTTCCATATGATCCTTGACTCCATTTCTTGACCATGAAAAAATCAACTTCAAAAAGCACAGAGACAAGGCAATCCAACTACAGGGAGATACACTGGGAACTTAGGCCTGGTGGCATGCTTGTTCAAAAGATGGATGTTGGGGATGGCTCTTCTGGGCCTATGATCAAGATCAAGGTCTCTCATGGCTTGTGTCACTATGATATTGCTGTCCCTGCTCAATCCACTTTTGGTAATCTTTTGTCACTGATTAATTGCGCTTGAAATTTGCTTTCTTTGGTTTGATCCCATTGGATAAAATGCTAGAATCTCATTTCTCCCTTCCGGGGTCGAGTTTGCTGTTGATTCGTTGGGTCATAGCCAAAACTGTGGTTGGTCCTAGTTTTTAATTGAGTGATTGTTTTGCATTTAATGAGAATGGGTCTAGTCATGCTTGGCAATAGATTTTGACATTTCTTAGCATTTTTGTTTAATGCTTCTTCTTTTTTGTCATCGAACAAGCCTTTTGGCTTTTGTTTCTATTTCAATATGCACTGCATATTTATCCGACGGACAAAAGTCATACTCAAAAATTAATTTTTCTTAAGTTGGCTTTATGGGGATGTACATTGATCATGGTCATTTGTTTGCGAACGTTCATTACATGTTTCCTCTCCTTCTTGCATGCAATTTGATTGTCCATGACGTTGGCTGAGTTTACCTTCATTGCCTAACATGTGTTAGACTTGCTGCTGGGTTTCAATGAGGGTACTGGTTGCAATATTTTGCAGTCCCTTATTCTAACTTCGCAAGTTGATGCTTAATTGCTGTATTTGGTTGAATTGAAGGGGATTTGAAAAAAGTCCTTGCTCATGAGACTGGCCTGGAATCCAAGGAGCAGAGGCTATTGTTTAAAGGCAAAGAAAAGGAGAACGATGAATATCTGCACATGGTAGGTGTAAAAGACATGTCAAAGGTGATACTTTTTGAGGATCCAGCCAGCAAAGAGAGGAAGCTAGAGGACATGAAGAGAAATCAGGATACATTAAAAGCCTATGAAGCTGTTGCCAGCGTGAGGGCAGAGGTTGATAAACTTTGCGAGAAGGTTAGCTTTCGCATTGAGATAAAAGTTAAAGCCTTCCTTGATGGCAAATCAGAGAACTTATTGGCTATCAATGTGCTGATGATTTCTTAGGTTGTTGCATTAGAGATCAATATTCGCAGTGGGACCAAGATTGCAGAAAAAGAATTTTCTGTCTTAACAGAATTGCTTATGATACACTTGCTTAAATTGGATTCAATTCAGGCAGATGGACAAGCGAAAGTGCAGAGAAAGATTGAGGTTATTTATAATGCCTTCCCTGCTTGCAAAACTTTCCCCTTTGCATGCGGTATTTCCATGATTATTTTCCATTAGTTCGTACAAAAGCACGAGGGAACATATCTTGAATTTATGATTTGTTGAAATTTCCCAAGTCAGGTTCCAGCGTGGGCTTGAAAGACTCTTGCTCTTCATGTGCCTAAGAGCTTAAAGTGATCTAATAATATAGGTAAAACAATGCTAGAAAGTGGAATTATATGATTAAACACAGCTTAGGTACAGGTTGGAGCCTATGGTCCTGATTAAAGGGCTATTTCAGCTGTTTATAAGGAGTTGTCAGTTTCATATTTCATTAATCATGCTTTCCCACTCCATCTAAATAAAAAGACAGAGAGATTTGAGAAGAGTAGATAGAATAGTGCTTGCCGATGAAAAATTGTTGTCTCCACACTTGAAAAGAAAGTGCATGTAAGAGGTCCTCTGCTGTCATTATTTGTAGGAAACAGGCGAGGTTTTTTCACCCAGAATGGCCTCTTAATTATTTCCCATGAGCACTATTTAATCCTCGCGTGGTCATTGCTTCAGGATGACTCATAATGCCTTGGGCTGCCAGGGTGATGACCTTGATGTTCACGTTTTTCTTTTTAAAGAAATTAAAGTCCTTAACCAATGGAATCGCTTCTATTCAGATCAAAACATAACGACAAATATGTTGTTCAGTGCAGTTCTGTGTCAGAACGATGATATTTAATTTCGGATTTTCATGGCAGGCTCGTCGAATCCAGAGCTTTGTGGACAAACTCGAGAATTTGAAAGCGAGAGACTCTAAATCGTTTAGCCATAACAGCAACGCAGTATCGGTGACTACTCAATGGGAGACATTTGCGTCTGGAGTTGGAAGCCTGAGCGCCCCTGTTCCCCTACAATCTGCCACAAAACTAACTCAGGACTGGGAGCTGTTTGACTAATCATGAGTTCTGTTTACTGGTTGGTTTTTGTACAAATTCAAAATGGTTTATGTTTTTCCATAGGTGATAGGACTTGAAGTCCATATTGAGTCGCATCTCTTACTCTTTTGATCATCGAGTGCTGTTTCTGCCAATAAATGGAGGGGTTTATTTCGAACTGCTTCCTTACCTGTACATGCAGTTTTTCTTATGATAGATGAGTTTCTTCTCGTCTCATCCATTTACATTCTTGTATATAGATGAATTGTGCTTGGAAGCATTGCATGAACCATATTTAAAACTTTGATCTGAGACATGAAAACTTGTTTTGGTTTGAATTCTCAAATACACTCTCAAAAGTCTCAAACAAAAGCAACATAATCTGTCTTTATATATTTATAATTCTGGGTGGAGCTCGAAACACCCCCCCTGTCCGCAGGGTTATCGTTGCTCTGTACCACTTCCATTTTGGTTTTGATTGTTGAAATCATCTTCCCGGCTGGTGCATTTGCATTGATCTATAGAACTCGCCGCGGCCCATGTGATGAGGTGAGGAAAATCATTTCCCTGGACAAAATCTTGACATTGCACACTGCACGTCTCAAGATTTTGAAAAAGCAATCATACGCTGATTTTAAAGACGCCGACGTCTTGCCCCTGTTTTTGACAAAAAGAACCATAGCTTTTGAAACAAAAAAAATGAACACAGTAAGAAGATCACGTAGTGGTCCAACCTTCCATCCTATAAGCCTAGGTCTTCGAATCCAAATCTCTTAAAGCACAGTTACACTGTGAAACAAATGTAACTGCTTCTTCGAACTGTTACCAAGGATCGAGTGAAGATGTATATATTCTCAATCAAACATGGAATATTCAGTTGATTTAATATAATATAATATTATTCTTACCTGGGACAACTATAACATGAATCCATTGCCGTTTAGGCGGTCAGGATATTCGGGTCTCACCTTTAAGTCCCGGCAACGGAATTTTTTCCTCACTGAAGAAACTTCATTTCCCACTTCAATTGATCTTCGCTGCTGGAAGTGTTGAGAAATGAAGCTCGAAATGAAATCCGTCAAAGGGCATGAAATGCAGGAGCTTAACGTGCTCAGCACTTGTTCGATACCTTGCTTTAGCCCTATACCTTCTCTCCTTTACCCAAATTTCTCCAAATTATTCAGTACGGTATATGAAGATTGAACTTTCATGTCTTGTTGGCATAGAAGCTGCCCTTTAAATATAAGGATGAGCAGGGGAAAGAAATACAAGTGAGATGTAGCAACATTCAACTACAACAGGAGGTTTTGCTCTCATTCCATAATCGAAAGTTCCAAACAAAGGATTAATTTGCAATATTTACAGACAGATTGTGCCGTAAAGTCCTCTTTCGATATTAACTTTAAGAAAACAAAACAACCCTCATTAATTATAGTTGCTACATGCCTTGAAGTCAGCCTGCATCACTCGTGTTTTATTCAGGGACCTTCACATGTTCCATTTGAGAACTCTTCGACTGTGTGACTGTATGTTCCATTCAATAACCTGTTTGTGCTGGTGGAAGTTGAATAAGGAGAGTATGCGGAAACAAGACTGCCTCGTGAGTACCGATTCTGTGCGGCTGTGCTACTTCTTGTGGCCTTGGCACGAGCCTTCCTACCCTGAATGGAAGACCCAAAGCACATCAATGTGCAAAACAGAAATCCAATACAGACATCTTAAGCATAAAAAATGATTTTCATAGAGTGAAAATTAGAGAATTCTTGTAAGAGTAATACCAGCTAAGATACTTGCCAGATATTATACTGAACCATGACATGAGAAAGAAAAGTTCTAATAAAAAATAATAATAAGACTGCCAAGCATGTTAGCAGCCAAAGGCTCACCTTTCCCATGCACTTCTCTAGATGAGGAGCAAATCTTCCAGCCATAATTGGTCTCCCGCAATTCATGCAGTCAAACACTTCATTTGCAACACACGGATGAGTTTGTCCGAAAATGTCTACCACATACTTGCCATTGGTTTCACCACTATTACTAGGATCAGCTACTGTAACACGAGCTTGTGCTGACAACCTCGATTCTTCTTCCTCTTCCTCCAAATTGCGATCAAGACCCAGTCTTGCCATCCGATGACACTCAGAGGCAACATCAACAATAATGGAATCGAGGAGATCCCCCAAAAAATGAGATGAAAGCTGTGATAAAAACATCACAACCATCAAAAACATAGACTAGAATTTTATACGAAAAGGCATGTCAGAAAGAACATGAGAAGAGCCATATAAGCGGTAAGAGTGATAGGTCATGGACGGTTCATTTTCAAGGGGAACACATGATTCCTTAGCAAAGAACCAGCAGAGCAGGAGGGAATAAATCTCCACATCTTTAACCAGGAGACATCCACATCTAATTCCTCCATTGTTTTAACTAAACAATTCTCCACAGAGAATGGTGAGATTTCAACTTACACCAAAAGTTCCTTCCTTGCTTCCATTTCTTAAAAAGGTTTTAACTCGGAATCATTTTCAACAAGGAGCAATATAAATGCAAAGCTGCATTGCAATCACGACGGTGCGATGTATTATATGCCTCTACGGTCTCACATTATCACACGATAGCGAGTATTAACTATTAACAACCAGACAATTGCACCAGCAGCGTCTATTTCACTTCGAACAAAAGAAAGACGCAATGATCAAATCCCATCCATAATAACACAGCTCTTCAGACACAATATCTTATATTTAACAAGAACTCGTAAAATAATCACTGACAGATTACCTTAACATTAAAATCACCGATAAAAGAATGGTCTACTTCAGTAAAAAAAAATCGCGTGAGTTTTTTTAAAGAAAAATGAATACCTGCATATGAGGAGACATTTTATCCTCGTTTGGCACAGACATGGACCTTTAAGCAAAGCCCAATTACTATGATGCAAAATCTTCACTGTCTAGCCAAAAAGAATACAGAATCATCAAGCCTAGTTTCTTCACACAAGATCCAAAATTCAAAAAACAAATTACGATAACCTGCTACAGGTGTTAGTTTATCATTCCCTGATTACAGATTGGCTCAAGTAAGTCAATTAATTAGCTAAAAATCTGGAAACTCACAATAAAAAATTAAAGTCATAATGGGCAAAGCAATGTATAAACACGGAATTGAAATAGCAATGACTTACAGATCGAAACGACGTAGCGTTTACGGAGAAAGAGAGGGATTCTGCTTGTGCCTCCTCGGGTGGTGCTAATTTTGGTTTTGATTTGCAGGGAGAGAGAGTTGGTTGGGATCTTCTGCTTCGCGCGACTTCCAGAAGTCCAGCTCGCCACTGTTTAGGAATCCACATTTTCGACGTACAGATACATCCCTAGCTTTAGACATAAATATATATCGTCCCCTATAGTTTTAGAAATTACAATAACAGTCTAAACTCATTGTTATATTATTATACAGAGCTCTAAACATTCTGGCCTAAATATTGTGCGCATTATTCTCTCACATTTTTAATTTATTTTTTTGTTCTCAAATTTTTTTTGCATGATTGTATTTTTTAGGTGAAATTAAAGAAAAATTGAATTAAATTTGTTGATTAAAGATAAAATTAAAAGATAAAGGACTAAAATAGAAAAAGCACCTCAAATGGATGATGATTTTAAAGTTCTCATAAAAATTTATTTTAGTACTCAAACTTTATAAATTATATCTATTAACTCCGTCAATGTAATACCTTGTAATTTCTACTCTTAAAATAGCTTCTTTTAAGCCTTGAAATCAAAATATATGAAAGTATTTTTTTAAAAAAAAAAACATAATAATATTACTGTTTATTCTTTTCATTGTATCTTCCTTCATTAAAATTAAGTATAAAGAATCGAACAACCTGCAAAGTGTTTATAATAATTTTTACTTTCTATTCTAGTTTTAGGTTGTCAATATATATATATATATATATATATATATATAATATTCAAAATCTATTCTAATTTGATAATAAAAATCTTAGTTTATGCATCATTTCCTTATTAACATATACATATGTCACCCTCGTTAACTTAACCATTTTTAATTTTGCTATTTATATCCCATCTATTATTTGAATCTTTCATGTCAAATTTATATAAATATATATCTATATACCCATCAAGCCATCCAATAAATAAATTTTTTTCTATTCACGTATTAATAAGCAACATTTTTAATATACAAAGAAACATAAAAGATACTCATTTCCTTGCAAATATAAATGATATCATATACTTTTTTGTGATTTGATTTTTACACTCTGTAATGTAAAATTCTCATTTATTATATTTTTGTTTATTTAGCAACTAACTTTTCTTATAAAATTAATTTTAGTTGTATTATTATCTTTTTTAACTTGTTATACTATATCGACACTATTATCTCGTTGTAAACATATTTACACCCCACCGAGTCAAAACATATTCAAGGTTTACTTTACTTTTTAGTTTAATGTTCCAATACATCATATGATTGAAATATTAATATTTTTATTTTTCTTTATATACTTAGGTTTGAAGCGAATTCTCCTCTCATAACTTTATAATTTTAGCTTTAATTTTTCTTGCTCTTTTTGTGTTAAACAACATGATTGTTAGTTACATTTCAACACGTGCATACTAAGAATAAATCCAAATCATGTCACGTATACTCCAGTAACACATTATTAAACATATCATATACATATTTTAAATAACCTTTACTTCTGTTGTTAATGACCTTTATCTATTTGTTCTTTTTTTTTCATGTATTTTTATAACAATTCCCCTCCAAGAACCAAACAAGGTTGTCCCTAAACACATCCTCTTGCTATGCCACACAAGTCATTTAAATTATTTTTTATTCACTTTGTTATATTATCACAATAATCATAAAGTTTTCTATAAAAAAAAATTCCATATAATATAACCTTTCTCATGCTTTACTTGACTTTCCAAAATAATCATGCACCTAATCCCTTTTTATCTATAAATCATCCTTTATATTGTGACATTATCTTTCTCATCATAGAAATCATCTTTCTTATCACTATTTAAGTTTGCTAAATCATCTATCATTTTATATATTCTTCTCGTGGTACAATCTTTGTCTTTATCCTTCATAAATGTTAGGAATTTATTAATTTAATGATCTACATCATGAAATCAATCACAAGATTTTTATTAATCCAGCATTTAATGCCATAAACATAATTTATTATTTTTATTTAATAGGTGGGTTTCACCTAACATTTCATTAACAATTTAACAAGTCATTCATCTAGCAATATTAACTCCACATAAGTCTATTTAAATCAAATTATATATTATATTCATCAATCAAATTAATCTCACTAACCCATTATTGGGCACTGACCTCATTATTAGGTTACTAGTTCTACAATATAGTTCATTACCAAGCACTAGCCACATTACTGAGTATCTAGTTCTATCCTTATCGTTTTATTTTATGGCATATATTGCAATTTAAAATAGGTGCATACACATTTAAAAAATTATTGGGCACCTACCTCAAGTCTATGCACGTGTTGTTACTCTCTGCTATTTTCTTATCATCATAGCCTCCTTTGTCCCATTACGGAGATAATAATGTTCTTAATATCATAATTTCATTTCACTTTTTATTTTACCATTATTCTCAAGTCAATAGCAAGGAAAGTCCTAAACTTTTATACACATGTACATTTGTTTCCTGTTTATACTTATTTTTTACAATCTCACACATTATGACACTCAATTAACAATAATTTCAAATAAATATTAGATATTTGCAAATCTTGGTGGGTTTAGTTTAAACCAACTCAGAATATTATTTAGTATTTTAATCATATCTAGAGCTACAAAGTTTGTTTTTAGGATATATTAAAGTGTTAAGAGGAGATTTTAAGTGATCAAACAACTAAATTGAGTTAATCGGAGAAGTTTTAGTGATTCAAAGATTCCTTAGAGGCTAAAAGCAAGAGATAAAGAAAAAAATTGTATTATTTTTATGTAATTTGCTCTAAATTCCTTGAAATTTAAAAGCAAAGATTATATATAACATGAGGGAGTATGATTTTGCTATGTAATGAGCTTGAATTAGTGTAATATATATTATGTAATTTAGGGTTTTAGTGTAGTTAATGGTTTGAATGATGATATTACTGTTTATTGATTATTATTGATGTGAAAAATTGATGGGTAAAGTATTATTGTTAGAGATTTAAAGAAATTTTATACCTTCCTTTATATATGGATTGAACCAACAATAATAAAAGGAGGCATGGTATTTTTTAATTCAATTGATTAAGAAATCTTGTTAGTAAGTATTAATAAAGATGTTTAAGAGTATATAAGTATTAAATTGCTTCAATTGATTAAGAAATCTTGTTAGTAAGTATTAATAAAGATGTTTAAGAGTATATAAGTATTAAATTGCTCAAACTAATACCATAACAATATTAGGTTAAGGTTTCGGCCAAGAAAAAGGAATATAACATTGATAAAGAATGATGAAGTTTGTTCATATTTCATATAATATTTGGGTTATATTAGAGTAAATGAACTTGACTAAGACAAATTAAATTGATTCTTGTGAAAGGAAACAAAGAAAAAGAAAGAAATAAGAAACAAAGGATTTTGATAAGCTAATAGGGAATCATGGATAACTAAAAGAAAATACTTGTATATTTAGAATAAAAAAGTTAAGTATTTATTTCATGATAATCTAATTAAGGTTCCCAAGTTATTAAAAATGATTGGTAATATATAGGTCTTGTATTGACAAGGGATATTACTGTAGCTAGACCTCAATATGGAGTATGAGGAGGCATTTTATGATTGACAAATAGGTGTATAAATATTATTAACTTTATTTATAAATAACTTGTAGTGTTAAATTTTTAACTTATTATATGCTCAAACCATGTATTAAGTGTGAAATAGTAAAAGGAGATAAGAAGTAAAAATAAAAGAAAAGAGGACTTAATTAGTTGTCCCGGATAATAAAGACTAATGATGTCGATAAAATTACATCAATATTTATTGGAGTTTGATTAGCTATTCTAAAATTAGAAAGTTAATGATACACATATGAACATATTAATATCAATAAAACCATGATAAGATGAATTTTTACAATGACTTGATTAGCCAATCCAATTATTAGGGTTAATGATACCAACATGGTTGCGTTGATGTTAGCAAAACTATTACTTGATTAGTCATACTAGGTGATGGAGACTAATAATTTCAATAAGATAATATTGATATCAACATACACTTGATTTTAATTAGTTACTTCAAGTGATATTAGTTAGTGCTACCTAAAAAAAAGGGTATTATCATATTTCCAATTAGTCATTTAAGTGTTAATGACTAATAATATTGATCATAGAAGTGATATCGACACTGGTTGGTTGATCTGAGATATGAATGACCAATAATATTAGGGCATCTGATATTGATATTTATGGATAATGACAACAAATGATAATGACATAATTATTTGCAGATAAGAAAAGAAAGTAACAATAAATTGATGATACATGTCATATTAGAAAACAAATAAATTATAGTTGTGCATTAATGGAATATAATAAATTTGAATTTGAAAAGATACATAAAATATAAATATATTTAAATTATTATTTTAATTTTTTTTATTTCAAGGCCTTTATTTTTCCAATTAGAGTAGATCTATTTTTCTATACTTATATCCTTATAGAGTGGTGTATTTTATTCTTTAGGATATGTAATGAATTTTAGATAAAACATATAAACCTTAATATTTGAATCTAATTTATGTAAAAATATTTGGGTGATTATTTTCTATTACTTAACTATTTTGGAATTGATATTAGTTATTTAGCTCCTTTAAATTCTTTAAATAGTTATACTTTAAATTCTTTAAATAGTTTTATTTTATGATTGTGAATTATGGATTATAAAATTAAAAGATGGTATAATTTATCTTATCTTATTTTTATAAGAATCATGCTTAAAGAAATTGTAATGTGATATGCATTGCTTTATTATGTTATTAAGAAGTTATGTTTAAGGTGGTATTATTGTGATGGTTGTTTTAATATGAGATGATTGGATTAAAAACTGAAAATATATTTAGTATTAAACAAAATGTTGTTGATAATTTAGAATGTTCTAAATATATAACTCAATCAAAATTTCAATAGAAAAATTTTAATGTGAATTTTTTTTAAAAAAAATCTCTCTTGTATTTTGCTATGTCTAAAGTATTTTGTGTTTTAAAAATTTTGAAATGTTATAAAATAAAACCCATCAATATCAAGATCAATCTTTTTTCATGGTCGTAATTGGTAGAAACATGGTTTTTTCTCTTTATCACTGGATTTTAACTACCTTTCTCTTTTCTCTATCAAACCATAGACTAAAAATTAACAACAAATAAAATTTTTTATTGAATTTTAATGGAAAAATATTAAGGGATCGAATATATTTATGTTGTAAAGTTTGAGGACTAAAGTAAACATTTAGTGTGAACTTTAAAACCATCACCTCTATATATAACATCTTTTTTACTTTGATTCTCTATCTTTCATTTTTTTTCTTAATCAATAGATTTGATTCAATTATCCTTGAATTTGACCTAAAAAATGTAATTGGATAAAAATAATTAAAGATCAAATTGAAAAAACAAAAACAAAATTTTGAACATTATATTCATAATAAAATGTGAGAGATGACTAGTTTCATGTGTGCAAAGTGTTTTGGCCACACCTTTTAGATTATAGCTAATGATTATATAAAAAAAGGTTAACTTAAAATATGAAGGATGATTGTAACAATATAATGATTATGATTAATTGAAAGTATTAAGTGATGAATGCTTAAGATGAGTGAATAATTAGATTTTTAATCAAGAGTATTGCAAGCAGGGAGATGATAGTATAATAATTATGTAAAAGAAAGAAAAAAAAGTTATTTGCTAAAAAATAAAGAAAATACAAGGAGGAAGAATTTATTAAATTAGAGAGTTGTGAAAAAATTAATATGTTTATAACATGTTAAAGATGTGAGAAACGCTTATGTAGTTTGGACATGTGTTAGCAATAATGATGGTACAATTACATATATTAACTATGTGATTCGATATGTTTTATAAGTATCTTCTCTCGAAGGACTAGTTCTAAATAAAGTGCTACCAAGATATTTAGATTTTCATAATCAATAAAAACTTGCAATTTTTTATAAAAGTTTGAAATAAATTTTTATAATTTTTGTATATCAAAATGTGATCAATGTAATTGTAAATGAAATTAATGGATAACAAACTAAAGACTATCTTCATGATAAAAGAAAAAAAAAACTCTTAAATGTCATGTACACAAAAATTAAAAAGAAAATATTTGTATGAAAAGTTTGGTTTATTGCAATATATGGGTTTGTCAATTTGTTTAGGCTCTTTTCTAGGTATTTTGGATAAAAAAATTATTTTTTTATTAAAAAATCATAGAATTTATTTTTTTTGCCACCACAATAGCTGAAATTTAGAAAAAACCACATAATAATCATTTTTATTTTTTTCAAAAAATAATGGGGATACGTCATCTACCCTGATTTCATTGTTTTAAAAATAAGGCTCACATATTTCTAATTCTACTATCATTTTAAATAAAAAATAACTTTAATAAATAGTGTCATTGAATATAATTGAATAAATGACTCGTATTGCAAGATCAAATATCGTAGTTTACATTAACCTCTTGAGTTTTTAGGTATATATTTAGTTCTCGTTAATGAATATATTTTTTATAGACACAAATGGTTATTTATTTAATTAAATGTGTGCATAAAATTTTTAATTTAGAATTGATAATTTTTTATGTAAAGAAACATATCTAAAAAACCTATATGTTTAAATTTTTTTATTGAAAAAACATTATCTAATCCTTGGTGGAGTGTAATTCAAGTTGCTAATAGAAAACATTAAAACATGGGAGAGTTTCAACCATAGCAATCCACAATAAAAAAAACTCATTTTGCCTTTATTTACATAAAAAGCATGGGTGAGGGGTACTATGATCTTTTTACAAGGACACATATCTTTTTCTAATTCATTGGGAGCACAAAGATCTTTTTACCTTTTTATAGAACAATATAATTACCAAAGTAACTTTATAGTAAAAAAAAATCTTTCCATGCAAGGGTTTTATAGTAATTTTATTTTTATTACACATTAAAATGATAAAAAATATTTACAATAAAAAAAATGAAATTTTTGTGTAGGGAATTTTAGTCTATATATATATATGAGAAATATGAGGTATTTATATATTTTAATAATATAAAATAATAATTAAAAGTTTTTATTTTGTACTGTCATGTGGATGTCGCCTCCGTCCTTTGGATGACATTGAAAGCATTGTCGTGTTATTTATCAATTTGTATGATACGAGTAGATAGTGGATGGTCAGTTCTCTATTAATGGTTGTTTTTTTCTCTCTCATCATTTAAAAACACACCTTAGTCTTTTTTTTTAGTATTTAAATTTTTTCTTTTTTTTATTGATCTTTTTATGAAATTTTTGTTCATTTTCAATTTACTCATTCAATTATAATTTCTTATTTCTTCTTATTTGGTCCTTATTCTTTTGATTTCTGGTTTTTTTCTTTAGCTTTTTTTCTAAATTTTTTTTTATTAACTTTTAATTTTATTATTCAATCAAAACTCATGATGCATTAGTTTTTCTAATACACCTCATTTTTTTAATTTTTTTTGTTAAAGTTATAAATCAACCTAAAAAAAAAGTGATTGCCCTTTAATTTATTTTTTGTTTTGATTTTAATGTTCATTCTTTTAATTGTAAATTTTTATTTTATATTTTTCTTAATTTGTTTTCAAGATTTAATTCTTCAATGTTTTATTTGTTAAAAATTAAATTTTATAATTTTATTTATTTATGAAACTTTCAGTCTAATAACTCAGTCATATATTTTAAAAGTTAATAAGTGTTAATGTCTTTTTTTAGTCATTTTTCTTTACAATATCATGTTTAAACATTAATGTTTTTCAAACAATTAGGGTTATAACATGAGTTGTTTATTTATTTTTATTTATTTGAAATATATTTGTGATACGTAGATTATTATTATTTTCTATTTTTATGCACCGATGCCTTTTTTAATACATCATTTCCTTTTAAAATATTTTTTTAATTTATGTTTCAAAGGTTTTTTCTTAGATATTTTGCATGTGTTTTTTAAGATATTATTTGATTTCATCTAAAAATATTTTTTTATGTTTTATTTAGATCAAATCTATGTTCAAAAATAATAAAAAAAATATTTTTATATGATATTTCTAATGTGTATAGTTTTGTATAATATATTTTTTTATTTTATGCAATCAATCTCATATGTGTATATTTTTATTATCGTGTGATTGAATAAAAATTTAATTTTGATAAATAAATTTTAAATATTTCATGTTATAATATTAAATATCTTAATTTATATTTATTTAATAATTTTTCTAGTTTTATTTTTTATATTTATTAATATTTTTTTAATAAAATGCTAGATGAGTTTTTCAGTACGTACTTATAATTTTGTTTTATGTTATAAACATGTATATTTAATTTTTTTATTGAAAAATAAAAACCTTGCGGCGGAATGAGGGTTAGCTAATTAGTCTTATTCAAACAATTCAGTTCGTCTTTTTCCGCAAGGCAGTGGTCGATAGATAAGCACCTGAGGATTCTTACGTGAGGCTGTGGTTGATGTCATCGTAAGCAAGGGAGATTAGATGAGACAAGTCATTGAAATCAATCAATATAAGTAAGAGGAAAGACCAGCCTTACACGTGTGTAAATTAAAGGCATAGTTATACAGTCCATTGATTTTTTTTTGTATAGTATATTTTTTTTAATTGAATCAAGATGTTAAATTTAATCGTGTATGATATGTTCTTTATGTGTATAGATGAACAACAATTAAATTAGATAAAAAATTAAAAAATACAAAAGTTTTTCCGATGAATAATCTACATGAATATATGATTAAACTGGTTAATTATTAAAAATACAACTTTTATTTTCCAAATAATTTTAAAAAAATTACATGCATTTAATTTTCATTCCACCAAATCAAATGGAAAAAAATATTAATATTTAAAAAGTAATCAAATAGAAATAAAGCATGCTATGTTCTTTATGTGCGTGTAAAAAAGTATGCATAGTGTAGTAAAATCAAAATTAAAAAAAAAAGGTTTCAAATATATTTTTATGTATTTTATATTATAATATTTATGATCAATCAAATATAATATAAATATATTTATTTTATGAAATAAAAAAACATTTTAACTCATGAAATAAAGATTTACTATAAGGTGGTAAAAATTTAAAATCAAGAGACTTGTTTTCTCTGTGGTTTTAGGTTCAAGTTCTTAGTCACTTTTATAATGGCCACTAGAGGTTTACATGTTTTTTAATTTGAGAACCTGTGGGATTAATTGTGATGCGTAAAAGCTGGCCTGAATACCCACATTAATTTAAAAAAAAGATTTATTGTGAGGACTATGTCATTAAATAAAAAAGCTCAAAACATATATATATATATATGTGGTTAATTGTAATAGTAAAAAATAATGGGTTTTTTCTTGAAAAAACTCCCAAATTTTTGTTCTTCTAGGAGTAAAAAGATATTTTTCTTTGACTCATTTATGATTTAACAATTATTTGTGGTTTTTTCTTTCTTTTTTATTATGTTTTTACACAATAAAAATAATTTTATTATCTTTAAAAGTAAAAGATCATTTAACTCCGGTCATGGATTTATTTAGGTATTTTGTTTTATTTTTATACATGACTACTCTATTACTCTTGGATTTAAATTTATAAAAGCTTGGCTTAAGGAGCTAATTTATAATTGTATGATGGTTTTTTTTTAAAAAATAATATATAGGTTCTAAAGGTAGAGATCTATTTTTGAAAAAAAAAATCTTGCCTTCTCTTTTTTTTTTATGCAGTATATGTAGTCATGCTTTCAATGTAATCCTGATATTTTTATTTTTTTTATTTTTATTTAAAAATTTGTGCTTAACCCTCTATAATTTTTATATAAGCTCTTCAAGTAATTTGTTAGAACAATGACATCCCATCCATCCTTTTATTTAAAAAAAAAATACAGGGCTAAACAATATATTATCCATTATTTTTTAAAAAAATAACAAACTTAAATACACGAGTTTTGGCTTCAAAACCTATGGGTCTAGGTTTTTTTTTTCTTCCTTGTTTTTTCATTAATACTTTTTATATCTTTTTTAAATTTGTTTTGTAGTTAATATGCCTCCTATGTTATTTTATGGTTTATTAAAAAATTTTAAATAATAATAATTTTTTAATTATATTAAGTATCTTTAATTTTTCATGAGGTTAATATGATTCATCTAAGTTTATATATATATATATATATTAAATTTTTTATATAAATTTAAAATGTTTAATTTTTTTATGATAGTTTTTGTATGTGCAATCTGGCATGATTTTTTTTCTTTTATTTTTTTAATAAATTTTAAGTGTATATCACTTTCTATTATAAATTCATTAAACCCAACTAGATAAGTGACCAATGTTATTCTATTTAATATCTTGATCTATATTTGTACTTTAATTTTTGAAATTTTGAGTTTTTTTATTATTAATTTATTTTTTTATCAAATTATCTCAACCTCATAATCTAAAACACACGATAAATATATATTCTTGAGTCATATTCAGATCACATATTTCACATGTTAACCAAACTTTGTCTCGAACAATATTCTTTTAATTAATTTTTTATTGTTGTTGCCTTATTTTTTATATTATTATCAAATTAATTAAAATTTAACTCAATTATTGAATTTTTCTCACTTCTTTAAAGACATGAATATCTCCTAATTTTTTTTCCAAGTTAAAAAAATCTAGTCCATCGCACAGCCACCAATTTAGTATGAATTGAGGTTTAGAAAATTTATCTAGATCAATTAGTATGGTTTGAAATAGATAATTTATCAGTTTCTCCTGCTATGATTTTTATACCTGCACTCCTTTATTTATGATGAATTAGCCATTTTTTTAATTGATTTAGATTACTTGTGTTTTTTTTCTTTTATAAATTTATATTAATATAATGCCCATAAATGCAAAACAACACTCAACTTAGATCAAAGGTCTTTTTTTTTTAAAAAACAATTCACTTTTAAAGCTTAACTTTAAGAGCTTAATCATTAATTTCAGGATAATTTGATCTTTTATTTAATGTTTAAAATAATTAAAAAAAAACTATTTTATTTTTCTCCATTTCATGCATCGATGTTGAATTGGTTGAGAAAAAAACCTTCACTTTTAAAGCTTAATTTTAGGGGCTTAATCATTAATTTTAGAATAATTTGGTCTTTTACTCAATATTTAAAATAATTAAAAAACTATTTTATTTTTTTCATTTCATGCATCAATATTGAATTAGTTGAGAAATAAACCTTGTGAATAATTTTTGTTTTGTTTTGCTTAGGATTATAATGATCTCTAACAAACATCTGTTTTGAAATTGATGCTTAAAATAATAAGTATCTAATTTTTATTATATAATACAATAAAAATTATTTTTAAAAAAGTTATTAAACACGCCTAAAAGATATTAAATTTAAAGTTTTTTGTTTTGTTTTTTATTATTAAAATGTACTTTTAAAGCTTAACGTTAGAGGCTTAATCATTAACTTTGAAGCAATTTAGTATTTTATATTTTTTTTCATTTTATGCATTGATCTTAAATTGGTTGGGAAATAGATTCCATGAATATTTTTTTTGTTTGTTTTATTTGGGGTTATTGAGGTCTCTAAAATATTTATTTTTGATTGATGTTTAAAATTATAAATATCTAATTTTTATCATATAATTAAGTATAAATAATTTTTAATTTTTTTTTATTAAACTCAGTTAAGTTTACAAACCAAGTCATGTTTGACCGGAATTATATAATATATCATCGTTTCAATTTTTTAAAATATTTTTTTTTAAAGTTGATTTATATTTTTACTAGTTATACATATTTTTAAAAAATTATTAAATAAATTAATTCATATTAAATTAATTTTTACATAATTTAATTAACAACAATAAAATTTCAAGGGAAAAAAAAATCTCTTAGCATTCCTTTTTGACATTTTAAAAAAATTGGTTCGGCCGTGCGCGATAAAATGTACTTGTCTCCAACAAATGCGGTTCCCCAGTCCCCTCCGAATTTTCAATCATCATCCAGCCGTCCATGTCTGTGATATTATTATTGATAAGGATTTAAAAGACGGTGGAATTGTCCCATCGCCTATTTGGATTATTTTCCTATATCCGTAAGAGGCTTAGATCTCATAAATCATATAGTCATGATTTGTTGACTTGTTTGTTTTTTATTTATCGAGATATGAAGATTCATTTAATCCTAATACATAGAAGGTGATCATCACAGTTTAAATAAAAAAGAATAAACTCATTTTTATAATTTAAAATATTTATAAGTATGGTTATGATTGTTTTTTAAAATATTTTTATTTAAAAATATATTAAAATTATTTTTTTATTTTATAAAAATTATTTTTAATATGAGTATAACAAAATAATTTGAAAACATAATAAAAATACTAATTTGAATTAATTTTTTATATTTTTTAAAATGTAAAAAAAATAAAATATTAATATACATGTAAAATATATATTGGAATGTAATTTCACTTTTTTGAAACTAAGACAAGATTTGTTAACTAGTCTCTAAGTAGTAAGTTGAAGATGAAAGAAATCTACCCCATGTCTCGTCACTTGTAAGAGGGATAGTTAATTTGTTTTTTTTTTCTTTAATTCCGAGTAAACAAATTAATAAACCCATAAATTAATAATTGAAAACTGGAGATTACTGGAGACAGCATCTGACAAGCATTTATATAAATGGGCCACGACAAATTTAGTGACGATGGTTTTTTGGAAAAAACATGCCGAATATTCTCAGCACGTTCATTTTACATGTGACCCTGCCCACCATGTCCTGTGGTGTTGGTTCTTCTTGTATTTTAAACATGATTTTGAAAAAAAAAAACTATAATATTTTAATATATTAATATTAAAAATAATTTTTAAAAAATAAATAAAAAATTTATTAAAATAATATTTTTGAGTTAAAAATATTTTAACATTACCACACTCTCAGCACCATCTAAAGGTAATCAATATGTCATGATATAAAACATGGAAATTGCTTAGCAGGACGTTCGTACAGGTGACCTTCGGATGTTTTAGCTTTAGAAAATTGGATTTAATGTGAGATGTCCATTATTATAATTCTAAAACTAGATTTGGTGGTTAAATAAATTTACTTTTATGAGTTAAATCATGTTCGCGGAAGCTTTTTTCTTTTTAATGATATTTTTGTAATATTATTTATTTTAAAACATATTAAAATATTTTTTTATTTTTAAAATTTATTTTTAATATTAACACATTAAAATGATTTAAAAACATGGTGCCAAACAAAACCATATGAATTTAGTGACTGCATTCTTAAAATCATTAAAAAAATAGCACTATTTAATACATAATTTAATTAAAAAATACTTTGAAATTATAAATTGTTTAAATTAAATATTTGTTGGGGAATTCAACCGGTGATGTACTGATATTTGCTCATAGGAGGCTAAGCACACTGACACAATATTTTACGTGGTTCGGCAAATCGCCTACATCCACGGGAGAAGCCATTTCATTATGTAGGGAGAGAACAGATTTACAACAATAGAGGAGGAGAAATTATTCACTCATTTAACAACTCTCAACCTCACTCTTTTCTCTCTTTGCAGTGCTGCAATGGCAGCTACTGCTTGCTGCCATTGGCAGCACACTCTCTCCTACATTTCTCACATCTTTGGCTCTTCTTCCTCTCTCATTTTGCTCTCTAACATATGCCTCTATTTATAGGCATTCATGGAGGCTATTCTTGGTTTGTTGTCAACATTGGTGGCTACCAACTCTAACTCATTCAACAATAGTGGCCATCAACTCTAGCTCATTCAACAATAGTGGCCATCAACTCTAGCTCATTCAACAATGGTGGTTATTAATAGTCAATGGTTGGTGCCATCCATTTGTTGCACATGAAATGACAATTAACCTAACAATCACCCTCTTTACCATTCATGTGGGGCAACTGTCTTCTTTCTTCTTCAACACAAGCTTGCATCTTGCAGCTCTTCCAAGCTTTCCATTTTGAGAGCGTTTGTGGCCAAGTTTACAGGTACTTGCCAAACCTTTCAATCATCAGAGTAACCTAAACACACCTTTTCTCACTCAAAAGGATCACTATAACCAGATGGTCTGCCACATCACATCTGAATAGTGTTAACGCTTGTCTTTGGAACAACATTCCCCTTCGAGCGTATCAACCATGCTCAGTCTGGAATGATTCATCAAACCTCACATCAAGGCTTATAACACCCTCTCAAACTGATATTTCAAGTGTGACAGTCATTATCTGAGTATCTCAATATGATCACAAGCTCACCACTCTTCCAAGAGTTTACTCATTCAGGAGTTGCGCCTGCCCTCTGTTCCACCCTAGGAACCACACCTTACTTCTCCATGAGTCTCCCACTCTTAGTCTCAAGAGTCCAGGTAGCTTTCCACCTTTAACCATGGGGGCAGCCCATAAAAGGTTGATCCATATCTGTCTTCATACTCTGAGTATTACAATGCCATAACCGAGCTCACCACCTTGACAAGACTCAACTTGTTCCCGGAACCTGCGCATGCCCTCTGCTCCTTCATAGCAACCGCGTCTTAATGCTCCACAAGTCATCCACTTATTGTCCAAGGCAAATGTCTTCTAGCTCATTGATCTTTAGCATGGGGGCAATATCCATGAAAGTCAATCCTGCATTTGTCTTCATACTCATCATAACCCTTTCATTGGCTATCCATTTGTCCACTCATACTTAGCCATCATATTGGCTCTAGGGCGTTCTGAACTGGGCTCCTTCCACGACCCTCACACCTTCTCCTGAGGTGTCTCCACTCGTCGTCATGCGGCAGTCTAATCATAAGCTCATCTCATAGCCCTCACACTTCTCTTTAAGGTGTCTTCGCCTTTTATAAGCGGTCGCATCCTTCTTCAACTGAGATGCTTCAAAGTGGCTCTATAAATTCTCTACCACCATGTGGACTATGGGAGAGATCACTGCCACTAATTATATAGAAAGAGAAAGTTGCGGTATACTCCTCCCAATCCTCCACCTCAATTTCTATGTTTGGAGCTTCTACGCCTTTTCTGCTTAACAGCTCCAACCACACCAACTCCCTTTGGTGTCTTCGCCTTTCATCATAGGCGGTCGCCTTTTATCACAGGCGTTTGCACCCCCTCAATTAGGTGCATCTACAACAGCTTATCTTTCCATCCTTGCATGCATTGAAAGATCCTTGCTTGTTGCCTTTATCAAGAGCACAAGAGACTTCTTGTTGTACAACGTTTTTATACAGTCTCTGCTCTGAGCTTTATTTGGGAACTTTTCTTCTCCTTGCACCTGTTGTCTCATTATAGTACCTCGTTGGATCCTTCGGGTACTCCTACACAATCTCCGTATGTCCTTGTGCATTTTCTGTTCTTCAGATTTCTCCCTATTCCTTGCTTATGTTTGACAGTAGCTCATCCTGTCACAACATCTATCCAAGTCAAAATAGGGTGCCAATCTTTATCCCTTTTGTTGTATTTCTCTTTCATTGTTAAGGTCTTCATCAATTCTCCCCTCGAGAAATTACAATCACCGAATCTAACTTTCTTGGAGAAATCACCACTCCATCAGATCCTTGATCATACAAAACCTATCTGTTTCTATGTGCCGTCATCCTGCTAGTCTTCAATAGTTTCATAACAAACTATCACATATACAAAAATAGTACCGTATAGATGATCCTTCCACTAAGCAAGTTCCCAGGAAAGATTGGAGGGGTCACACCGGTCCCGCTTAAAACCCAATCTCCTAGACAGAACTTCTTAGGCCATATCTATCCATCGTACTGTCTTTCCGTATATACAACCATCTGCTAGCTTTGTCGCGGCTTTTCTTTACAAGTGATCTGGGATATCCTGGTTTTATACCTGATTTCTCAACATCTGGCAAGACTACCAGTGCTTAGATTCATCAAGATTGGTCTTCATCAAATTTCACTCTCCACCTCAAATTGTTCAAATGATCGGGTGTCTAGAGTGTCCCAATTTTACCTTCCCTCAAGGCAATTAAAATTCCCATATAATAGTTCAACACATGTAATTGGGCAAACATGTGTGATTTCTTTTTCTTCAGCTCCATCGACCACCATGATGACCATCAGATGCCTCCTAATCGGGCAATCTCTCTTTAATCATTCATCACTGCCATTTTTGATCTCAATCTCAATGATCAGACCGTACCATTGCATCCAGAACGATCAAATTAGCTGGAAACAAGTCTGAAATCATCCAAATCGCACTTCAGACGGCTGAGATATCATCAAAACAATGTTCGCCTGATTAGTGGTCCAGATTCAATCTCAGATCTGGTTGCATGTAGACTCCGCCACACAGAATCATATCCCTTGGCTCACGGCTCGGCTCAGCTCCAACTCGACTCGCGGCTGGTGACGTGGCAGTGGGACCACACATGATGACGTGGCTGCTAACTGGTGCTGATATGGCAGTGCTGACGTGTCCGATGACATGGCAGTTTGACCGGTCAGAGTGATGATATGTCAGATGACGTGTCTGATGACTGTACAGAACTGTTGACATGGCTGATGACGTGTCTGGTGGCTGTGCAGAACTACTGACGTGGCTGATGACGTGGACAGTCACCCTACCGGCGTGTGCGATGGTTTCCGACATCCGATTTCAACGTTGTTTTCACCAATGACTTCATCTCTTCCTCCTCTACACAATGGTATGGTTAAAACACAAATTTGACAACTTTCATTTTTGAGCAAAATCAAACACCACTTTAAACCGAAAGCTCTGATACCAATTGTAAGGATTACGGACACCACATATCTCCACATTGGTATGATATTGTCCATTTTGGGCCTAAGCCCTCATGGATTTGTTCTTCGGCTATACCCAAAAGGCCTCATACTAATGGAGATATTTGTCCATCCTTATATACCCTTGATCCTCCCCATTTCTAACCAATGTGGGACTTTGGTCGCATACCCAACAATCCTTCCTTCGAACAAAGGACCACCGAGCCTCTCCTCAAACGATCATTTATCCATCCACTCTCTGCCAACCAGAATTTTTCATTCTCTACTTCTCTCTACTTCATCGTGTTGGGGTTAGGACACGTCCATGAAGCACCGGAGAGTACTACCTGACTTGAGAGTTTTTTTTTTTTGCTCTTTGTAGGTTAACTCCTCTTCACCGTGTTGAGATCAGGACACATCCATGAAGCATCCGGAGCACACCGCCTATCCAATAGAGCTGATGACACGACAAAGAGATTGATGTCTTCTCCCAAGTGCAGGAGTGTCGAAGTAATAAATAACCCGGCAAGACCGGGGTCAAACCACAGAGAGGTTATTGTACAAATTATAAACAACAACAACAACAATAATAATAATAATAAAGAAAGAGAAGAAGATGATGATGATGATGAGAACTTGGAGATAGAGTATTAAAGTAAAGATTAAACAATGATAATAACAAATGTCAAGGTTAGAGGTTCCACTAATGGTATGTCAAACAAGTATAGTATAAACTTTTATTGTTCAATTGGAATCCACACATAAAGGAGGTTCCATATTATAGATTGTTAACATGATTACATTAGTCATCTTATTCAATTAATGCTAATACTTGTAAATTTCGTCAAGCATTCATGATTATAACTTATGTTAACAACAAATCAAGTTCCTTTCATAGCTCAGGTGTCGGTTATACCATACA
>SRLM01000371.1:329607-348424 GCA_015708895.1 Populus ilicifolia | reverse complement strand
CACCTTCTCCCACCATTTTTGACTAAGGTGGTTTGGCTTCACAATCATTTCCTTACAACCGTAGAGGGACAAATCGTCTGTGTTCATAGTGTATCGAGTCTTCATCTACAGAGAAAGTTTGATCATGTTATATGTTTTTTTTATTTAAATAAAATAGTTTAATTTTAATATTAATAAACAAGGTATGAGCTGATACCTTATAAACTTACATTCGCTTACATGTATTCTCCTAGCTCATTATGAGCTTTGGCATGCCTAATGAATCTATAATGAGCTGGATCGGGCAATTATTCCCGCTTTGTGTCCGTAAATTGACATAGATACTCATGGATAACCTCAAAATCAAATCATAGGAGGACAAGTGAACAGCAACGAGAAGTGCTTGTATGTATTTATTAGTTTCCAAAGGGGCTGTTAAGGCCAGAACAGAGCAATTACTTCCGTCGAATGCACGCAACTTGAGATATTTCAATTAACGAGTGTTTTGATTATCCATCTAGCATGGCCGGTCAGTTTCTATCGAGTCCCGGGTGCTAATTTCGTAATATGCATCCTGTAAAATGTCAGTTTCCTTCTTATGCCGCCGGCGCAAGCCTGATGGGACTGGTCTAAATGTCTATTCCTCCAGTCATTTTTATAATCACGTCATGCACCCCGACGGCGATCATTTATATATGTGTGTGTGTATAAAATTAATCTAGTTAAATGCTATGTCAAATTGTAATATAACGTGATGGAAACTTTATTCAATAGATACATTATCAGTTTACCTTTCAGACTGTCCTCGGCAATACCTTGCTAGTTGACTCCGTGGCATGTGCGGAGAAAATCAATGCCCTGTTTTCTCAGTGGTTAATTGGCAAGTTTCCTGTTTTAATAAAAAATACAGAGGCAGCGTTCCTTTATGCTGGCAGTCGTTTGATAACGCGTTCTACTCTAGTTGTTTTATACTTGTTTCTCGGAGAACGAAGGCTTGTGTATTCGCACGTGCATGTTCACGTAAATAAGTTGGTACGAGTCAAGTCTGAGTTTTTAAGCATCCATGCTCGACTTGTTTGGTTTTATCAGGGTTTGAACTCCTTTCTTTATTATTATTATTATTATTATTTGCTGGGAATCTAAAATTTAAAGGCGAGCTTGCTTCATTTAAATTCTACCATGTTCGGGACTCTTGCAGATTAAAAATAATAATAATTTATTTTTTTATTTATAAATTAGTATTACTAGAAAATCAATCAATATAAGCAAAAACACCAATAAAATATTTTTATTAGTTAATTCCTTGTAAATTTTACTAGATAAAATATTTTCTCGATATTTATCAAGAGAATTTCAATAAAAAAATAAAATAAAATAAAAAATGATATCTTATCATGTTTACTTAATAAAATTTATTTTTTTATTTTTAGTTTTTTTTAATTGGTATGTTCTATGAAAAAAAAGAACTCTCTCCCTGGCTCTACTTTCAACTGCATTGAAATAAAAAAAATCCTTATTTTTTATGCTTTTTTCACTATATTTATTTTATTGTTTTATTTTTAATTTTTTATTAATAATTGTATGAATATTTTTGTTTTTTTCATATGAGATTAATTGTTAGTTGATTTATTTATAGTATTTTTAATTTTTTTATATTAATTTATTTTTTGGTGCTATTTATTTGTTGCAATTTTTTTAGTTGATTTTCTTCCTTTTTCTTCAAAGTATCTTGAATATCATAGAGTGCTGGTCAATATTAATTTAATTATTTTATATTTTTATAAAATATATTTTTTTAAAAAAATATTTTTAAATAATTATCGATTTAATTACATAAGGTTTGTTTCTAGAAGAATTATTGATGGAATGAAATATTTTTTTACTTTTTTTTTGTCAATAAATCTATTGGTAATAATATTTTTGTATTACCAACGAACTTATCAGCAAACAAATATTAATAGATAAAAGATTCATCGATGAAGACTTTCTATCGGTGATTTTGTCAATAATTTTTTTATCAATAAAAAATTTCATTTATAAATCTAAAGATTGCGACAGTAAGTAATTACTTTAGTATTATTTCAATTATTTAAATAAAAATAATAATTAATAGTATGAATATCTTGTAAATCTTGCCAGGCTAATAAAAAAAATATATTCTTTTAATAATAAAAATTTATATCTTTATATGGGTTATATCTTTATTTATATAAATAGAAAAAACAATTATATTATTTAGTAACTTCTCTGAATACTTTAATCAGTCTAATTTGATAATCGGTATTATTTATTTTAAATTAATTCGTTTAAATTATTGATGATCCTGTAAATCGAATTGCTCTTAGATTTTGTAGTAATCATTTGCGTCAAAATTTCGAATGCGGTGAAAGATAAGCAAAATCTCAAACTCATCTGGTTCTTGTTGGTGTGAAGTTTTCACAAGGTGTGTGTGAGTCTCTCTCTCTCTCTCTGTATATATATATATTCAATTTTAATATATGAACCATGACATGTTCGAATCAAGACTCTATTGTCATCATAGCCAGATTAAACCAGCCCAGGGATCCCAAAAATACCTTCCAATAGTTCCTTTAAATATCTTGAAACTAAAACATTTCATTTGGTGGTGTTATCATCGCTAATGTTAGCTCAAGCACACTAAAAAACCCAATCACAGCTCACATGTACTAGCATGTAAATAGATAAATAAATAAAAGAATATACGAGGTATCAAACCAACAAAGAAAAAAGAATAAGGGAATTATTAGCAGCTTGGTATGGCATAGAGAATGTCGACCTAATAAAAGGACAGGGGTGTCCCCCAATAATTCAGAGGATGCTCATACCGATCCATGTCCAATAAAAATTAATTAATTAATTAATTATCTAGCTATACTTTATATTTAGTTACCACCTGAAATAAAAAAGATAATGAAGATGGAGACAGGGGGGTATTCCTCGTATACTTTGTATCTTGAAATTATAAAATAATCACTCAAAAATCATCTTAAAAATAATTTTATTCCGTGTCTATGTTTTTAATTTTCAATTAAATAAGTTAATGTTTTCATTGTCTCCGTATTTTTTTATTCCAACACAATAACAAAACACTCCCTGGGACCTCGCATCAGGATAATAAGAAAGTCATCGATCATGTCACGTAAAATTGATTTATATTATAATAACTTTTTTCAATGCTCAGAAACTCACACATGATCTTATTTGATGGGATTTAAAATGAGTTTCTCATGACTACAGTGATAAACCTATTAAATTTGATTTGTAAATAAAGTTTTCAAACTGAGCTCAAATTGTTTTTTTTTTAGATTCAAAGAACGAAGGTTAACTAGTTTTTAAATTTTTGTACAAAGCTGCGATTGAATTGGTTTCTCCAAATTATTATTTAAATCTTTTAGAATGATTTTGATGTATTTATATTACTAATAAAATTTTTAAAACAACAAATTATTTTAATATATTTTTAAATAAAAACATTTTAAAAAATAAATTATATTTATTTACAAAGAAAATACATGTAAATCCATATTCACACCACATAAGTGATTTCACTTTTTAATTTTTTTAGAAATATAGCTGGGGTTATTTTTTAAAGTATTTTCTATTTAAAAATATATTAAAATAATATATTATTTATCTTTAAAAAATTATTTTTAAAATTTATTTATCAAAATATTTTAAAAAAATTAATTTAAAATAAAAAATATTTTTAAAATATAAAAACAACCAACAGAAGTCAGACTTTCATGCTATTATAATAATGCGAGGGTTGACGCAATCATTAGAAGCGTGCAAACCCTTTTTTTAGCCATGAATACTATATTATAATAATTTTTTAGATTCTGATAAATGAACTTGCGTTCGATTCTTTTAAGATGATGAATTTAATTTTTCGGGGCAGGAAATGTTTTGAAGGGCCACCAGCTGTGAAACAGAAATAAATAAATAAAACGGAGCACTGCAGCGGAGAGCAAGCCTGCGTTCAGATTCCCTGGAAACATAACCGTGAAAACGCCACCAAGGTAGGGGGCGGATTGCGGGCCTCTCTTGAAATTGGAATCCCAACACATGTAATAATCACATGGGCAGTGGGCCCCAGCACAAAGCTGCGTCCACGGTGATATCGTCGAATGCCACTGCCAACTTGAAGCTGCTATGGATCTATTGTCAGTTGGCATTGTTTTTAGCACGGACTTTCATCATGTGGTCCCATTTAAAGATAACAACGTTAGTATATTATTAAAAAAAACTCTACAGGATGCCAGTCCTTCGTCGTAGAATGCGAGGTAATTCTCTGTGAATTTGTATACTATAATTACTATTTTATTCTTATAAATACAGATTTCTTACCTTGATTGAAGGGCATAACTGTACTTTTAGGAGAACCCAGTGATGATTTGCAAACTAATTTGAGACAATTTAGCTGTTTATATTTTTTAAAATTTTAATTACAATGATGTTTTAGAAGACAAAAACACATGAAAGGCTAAAAGAATTTTCTCAACGGCTGTGGTGTCCAGAGCATGCATTGAAGGCAGAGGTGCTTGAACAAGGCACGCTGCTCAAATCACAGCGGTTAGGCGGCATTTAATTATTTTTCTCCTCCTATTTTTTATTTTCTCTCCTTAAAATTCGTGTCAGTTAAAGCCAAAAATCAAGGTTGTTTCCCATCCATGTCTTTTAATTATGTTTTTTTAATTCATCTTTATTTGTTTTGATTTTATATCAAACATTGTATTTATTTTTTTGATTATTGTACTTTCATCCTTTCCTGGTTTGTATTCGTTTTCTTTTGTATTTTTCCCTCAACTTTTTTTTTTCCATGTTTTATCCTTGTTACTTTTATATTTTTTCTTAACTATTTTTTCAATACATTCCTCCATATTTTATTTTATCCAATCTTATTCTCTGTTCTTCTAGTTGATATTTTTTCCTATTATTTTTTAATTTATTTTTTCTTTCAGCTTGTCCCATGACATTTTATTTCATTTGTTTTTTTTATTCCAGTCTCAATTTTGTTATACTAATTACTTTTTTTATTTTTTATTTATTTTTGTCAATTATTTTCCTTGATATTTTATTTTTTATCTAATTTTGATTAGTATTCTTTTGGTTGCTTTTTTTATTGTTTTCTTAATCTATTTTTTATTTTGATATTATCCCTCAATATTTATTTATTTTTATATAATCCCTGTCCTTATTATTTTAATTATTTTTTTATCCTTTCATTTTTTAATCAAGCCCCTCAATATTTTATTTCATTAATTCGTATACTGTATATAGTTCTTGTTATTTTGATTATTATTTGTTTTTTATAATTAATTTTTTTTTAATATTTTTTTTCAAGTCATCTCAATCTTGTTACTAGAGCTATATTTTTTCTATAGGGTTATTCTAGATTGCAAGTTTATTAAATTAGCATTGGATGACCCATGGTTTTTTATAATGTTTTTTTATTTATTTTTGATAATATTTTCTAGATTATTTAAAAAAATATCTTATCCTAATTTCATATTGTTAGGTGGTGGATAAGTCAAGTAAATTTGGGTTTTTTTCTTGCCTTTCTGTTTTTCAACCTCATCATTTATTTTTTTACGAAATATTAAATTTTTTATTTTTTTTCCTTGAGATTATTTTAAATTCTACGTTAATCAAGTTAATTTAAGTTAAGTTATTATTTTCTTGACATCTTCTTTTATATCATGAAAAAAAAACGACCAGCCCCCCAATATAGCTCTGGAAAAAAATCTATTATAACACTATAAATTGTCCGACTTATATATAATCGTTTCTGCTACGATTTGATTTTTTTTTTTCCCGTTCATTGTTATTCGATGCCCTCTAAAGAGTTGTCATCATAATTTTGCAGTCAGCACATCCTAATTTTCTCCTCCACGGACATGATGTCCACGCAGGCTTTAACACCCTTCCAGGAAATGTTTCACTGGTGATTTTTTGCTACCCCGTTCGCACTGTAAAATGTTACAGAACAAATGCACCATAACACCAGCGAAAGTTCATCTAAAAGGTTAAAAAGTTTCCTCCTTTTTTTCTAAAAATAAAAAACAAAAACACCACCGAGGGTGTGTATGTATAAGTTGAATCTGATCATAGTTTATTATTTGATCAAACATACACACAGCTAGATTTGTTTTCGTTTGAAATTCCAACCGACACACTGATTCAAATGTTTTGATAAAAACGAAAATCAGCCGCTTAGAGTAAAAAAATGTCTGGACAGGATGTGGTACGAATTTCCAATTTATTTTTCTCATAAAATATTTTAAAAAAAGATCCAGGAGTAGTTAGTGTGTTTTTAATAACAGGGCGAGAGATAATTTTTAATTAAAAATATATTGAAATATTATTTTTTATTTTTATACTAGTAAAATGATAATATATATACACACACAAAAATTAACACTTCTTTACATTAAAAAAAAAAGTTTAAAATGCCGGCTAGACGATAAAAAAACAAACACTCCCTGGATCCCTTGATGTTGCCCTGTGAGGTTTTGAAAGCAAAACACAATGAGGAGGCTGTCGAGGGCTTCAATGCAGCCTAGCGCTTCTTTCTTTTTCATAGAGTTTGAAATGTGATGATAAACGGGTCGGACTTTAACGGCGGGGCCGTCTGAGTCAAATGGTCTCCATCAGGTAGGGCAGGCCTCTGACACTCGAGTTTTGATCATTGAAAGAGGCTGTCTCTTCACGTGCCAAGCACGTTGAGGGATGTTTCGAAACGGGTCTACACTCTGCAAGCCCATGGGCAATGCATTCTTATCCGCACGGTGTTTTTTTGCAGGGTTGTCGATTCTATTGCGATAGATTATTATTTTTTATTGAAATCGTAACTTCTGATTCTAAAACATTTTGATGTTTTGTCTTGAAACATTACACTGTACACGTAAATGGCACAGCTTGCAGTCTACAACGACCAGACGGTTGGGAGGCCGCAAATGACAAAGAAGGGCATTGCCTCTGCAGGATATGGACCTGGACTCGGGATGAAAATCTCACTACTAGACATATACCGCATCTGAATAGATTTCATCGTTAAATCCCATCTAGCTGTGCAATGGTCGTCAATCTCTATAAAGTTTGCCTGTATTCACAGAGATACAACAAACAAAGGGGAAATTGGTAGCCTAGCCTTCACCGCAGGATGGATAAGCTTTTTCTCAATGTAAAAAAAATATTTTTAAAAAATAAAACTCGAGTTATTACAGTTAATAATTTAAATCACACAATAAAAAAATTAAAACAATAATAAATAAATAGATTTAGAAAAAAACATGAAAAAATTAAAGAAAATAACCTGTAAGAACCCAAATTATAAAATATCTCATTAATGAAAAAAAAATTAAAAACCTTTATTCACAAGAGAAAAATAATGTTGTTTTATTTTAATCATTTAAAAGAAAAAAATAAAACACAATAATAAATAAATAAATAAAACAGTATAGATCAATACAAGATGACATAATAAATATATAAAGGCAAGCCAGACCTGATTAACCTGACAAGATCATGTTATAGGTTCGAGTTCAGGATGGTCCGATAAAAAAATAAATTATAAAACAACACAAAAGAATTTAAAAAAAAATATCAAATGATGATATTGAAAAAGAAATCAAGCAAAAACAATATTAATTTTTTAAACTCATAACTTGGGTACGTGAAGCCAAGTTTCCACGAGATAAAATGTCGATTAATAAAATTAAAAAGAATTATACAAAATGATTTATAATAAAATAATAATAATTAAAAACAATGATGATTTTTCAATTTAAAAGTTGATTTTTTTAAAAAATAAAAACAACAACAAGAGGAGATAAAATTATAACAATCAAATTAAAAAATATTATTTTATAAATTTAAATTGTATTGTAAAATCAAAAACAATAAAAATTTTATAAAACAACCAAAGCAAAAAACATTTACTCCATAAACTCAATGAAACGATAATCTTAACAATAAAAAAGCGTCATTTGCGCAGCCCAAAAAGTGTGTCCAATTTCAACAGCTACCAGTAGATTTTCAAAATTCAACATTATTCAATTTATATTAAATGACCATAACAAAACACCAAATAACAGAACAAAAGTCCCTTAACCAAACGCTACTATTAATTTTCACTCAAATGGGATTCAAGTTACACTACTATACACTCAAAAATTAAAGTATGCTCTTCACAGAATAACATACAGCAAAAACCCAACATGAAAAGACTAAAAAACCCCCTCATCAAAGCTAATTTTTTTACAACAAAGATATTTAAGCAATCTCACCTTACATTCAATAGAAAAATCCAAAAATGCCCCCGGAGACCACGTGTGTGTGTTTGTGCGTATGCGCGCGCGCGCGCGCCCCTATTCATCACTTTAATTAGCATTATAGTGTTTTCATTGTTGATAAAATGGAAAGGGACCTTTTCACCCCTACAAGTCAAGCCAATTATTACCTGATTAATATACACAACTGCAATTATATCATTACAGTCTACACTGCTGTTGAATCTGAAACTACAGTAAAAACCCCGGTGAACATCACTCTTTCCTTGTAGTTTATCAGCAACCAGTCCCAAAACCCCCATCGTTCCCCGTGGATTCGAGGTTTTTCAATCACAATTTGCTTTCTTTGCTCTCTGCAGCCTTTATTGTCAAGCTTGATGTACCTTCCACCAAGAAACGTCAACAGGATTCGATTTTGAGCACTGTACTTTTCCAGGTCGGGCCACCTGTGAAACAGTCCCCGGTCTATGCATTCACTTGCACACCAGCCCCTGGTCTATATATTCGATGCTAGAAAGGGGCATCCACGTTAAATTTATTTATTCTCTTTGCTTAACCACCACGGCTGAGCCTCGTAATTGATTTCTTCAAATAATTGAAAAAATTAACTAATTAAACATGACACCAGACTCGATGAACACCTTCCGAGGGATTGAAACGAAGAGCGAAACATGCAAAATTTTTAGGTTATTGTGATTATATTCCGTACAAAATATCTTTCGCAATATAGTAGTTTAGATATGTAATTTATTTGGCACCTATTTAGTTTACAAGTTTTCTTGGTTATTTACTTGACACACAGTGTTATCGGAAGAGGGTTTTTCTTCTGAACTTAATTGTTTCAATTTTAACTCGTAAAAAATTGTTGTCGACAAATGAATGAATATTTCGAACCAAATAAAAATTGAGAAGAAGCGTGCAGGTTTTAAAGTTATTTTTTAAGTGATCTTTATTTGAAAGGTATTGAAATAATATTTTTTTATTTTATAAAAAAATATTTTTGATGTTGGTGTATTAAAATAATATAAAAACAGATAATTTCTTGAAAAATTTAAAAATGATAAAAAAAAGAACCGTAGCTCCGGGTATAATTCTCCTGTAAGACCTCGAGCCAGGCATTGATAATCTTTGATCCTTTGCTTTTTCTCAGGTATACTGAGACAATAGCTTCGATGCATGAAATTAATATTTCATGTTTAGAAATATGATTTTGATTGTTTTTTAAATATTTTTTTATATTAAAATATATGTTAATATTAATAATATTTTTTTATTTTTAAAAAATTATTTTTAATATCAATATATTAAAATAATTTAAAAATATTAAAAGCATATTAATTTAAAATTAATAAAAAAATTAAAACATCTTTAAAAGAAAAAACAAACAGGTGGTCAGTATTCAAGACAGCAATATTACAGCCCGAAATTGCCGTGGTAGTCGGCTCTGTGACACGATACGATTGAAAAATAACATTTTTCTTTTTAGGATTTCACGTTTAATGTAATTCTGTTGCCAACAGGAAACGTTCCGTGGAAATTAAATGAACGGGAGGGTTGCCTCACACGTACGCCACCGCAAATTGCGCAGGATTATTGCATGTTTCCACGTGGACTGTAAATCTAATTTAATATTTATGAAACACTCTATTGCACGTCTCTAATAACAAATTTCTAAATGCTCAGATGTTGTAAATTCAACCATGCAGCAATTCTTTGCCTGTTTTTCTGCCGACTGATCAATCAATTTAAAATACTTATTGAAAATTTGTTTTGATTGACACTGTAGAAATTTCTTGATTTTTACACTCAAATAACGATTGATTTTTTAATAGTTTTTTTTTTTGACGCGCTCATCCTCCCTTTATTTTTAAATGTTTTTTTTTTATATATATACTTTGACCTTTTAAAAAAAAATCTAAAGTCTAGATTTATTTTTGTTGGGAAGTATTTTAAAGTGATATGCTACGCCGTTAAAAAATATTATTTAAAAGTATATATAAACCAAGTTGATATTATTGAAATCTCATGAGACATGTTATAAACATATTAGATGTAAAAGTGAGAAATAATCAAATTTTAAAGATTAAAAATTTATAATTAACAACAAAAAGAATCGCATCGTCTTAGAGTGTCTTAATAAACAAACTTTCTGTTTATTTTAAGATATCTCGATCACTAGTATCCATTCTAGGTAACTGAATTAACAATAATTGTAAGTTTGTGTGCGTGCTTGGCATGGATATTAGTGTTAAGTTATTATACCAGTACTGAAAGAATGTTTATTGTGAATTTTTATTCTGCATACTTATATATTTAAACTTGAATAAATTTTAGATTTTTTTAAAAATGTTTTTATATCCAACCTATAATAAATTATTCTTATTATTTTTTTAAAAAAAAAATCACGAGTCATGGGCAATGGATAATGACGCGGGGTATTTTTTCAACAACATTTCCATCAACTGATCAGCGACTTCAAGTCACATGCTGTGTGTTTTGATAATGGTAAAGTTAAGCTGCTCGTTCTTGAAAACGATATTTTATTCCTAATTGTTGATCAATTGCCATGCCACATCGAGGAACACTTCCTCAAGTATCTCGGTGACTTGAAATCCGGCATGAATTTTTATGTGATTTTTATAAACTCGGGTATAAATCTGTGAAGGTCAGGAGTCTATCAGAGGATCGATAAGTTCAAATATCTCGATTTTTCCGTGTTATCTTCATCGCAATCATGTCGTCGATTAAATCGGTTGTTTTCTTAATGGCAAAGAACATCCTCGATCCAACTCTTGTACACTAGAGTCAACTCTTCTTCAGTCATTTCCTGAAAAGCCCATCCACATCAAGTAATTAAAATACACTACCATGTTTTTTCTTCCTCGACCAATTGGTTTTTTTAAAATGATCGTTTTTTTTTCAAGTGAATGATTTCTTATAATAATAACAATAGTTAAAAATCTTTAAAATTCAATCATTTAATTTATTAATTAAAAATTTAAAATACAGTGTATATGAACATTTTAACTTAAAACTTATATGTATATATGTTATAGCATGTTAAATTCATCATCGTTTAATTATTAAAATCATGATATAATATAAAAAGGTTAACTAATTTCCACTGCTCTCTAACAGTGATAAATAGAAACCCGCAGCCTAGTCTCTAATTTAGTGACTATTCTTGATTGTTGATCTATGGAAGGAATATATCAATCCCTTTTGTTTCTTCTAGATCTCAAAATATAAATTAGTTGAAAATAATAAAAAAAGAACACCTGCAAGACCTCTCGTTCCTCCAACAAGACAACCTAGAGCTTTGAAAAATCAAGGATTGAACAAAGCAATTTACTCTTTTCATCGAGAATACAGTACACGTGAATTTAGAGATTAGCGTGAACGAGCTCAACACAATTCCCATGCAATCCAAAAGATCGCAGGATGGGATTTACTCTTTTAATTGCTAAAGAAAAGGCAACTCCAAAATTCTCTAGTCTACGCATAGAATGGATGACAACCATCACAGACCTTTCTGAAACTGAATCCTATAGCCCAAGGCTCTCCAACCCTAGAGCACTGAAAAAGCAGGAGGCTAAAAGTCACTGTTTCACACCGCGGTATAACTGCGTTCTTGAAAAACAACGATTCTTTTCTGCAGTTAGAAATGAATCTGTATCATGGTTTTGATAGGATAGAATTAAAAATAAAATTTAAAAAATAATAAAAATATTATTTTAATATACATTTCAAATAAAAAAATATTTCTCCTTCCTAATTTACACCCACGACCCCCATTTACATTCACAAAACTAAGTTCCTTGAAAGAAACACAACGAATCACCGCTTGCATTAATGAAAGCCCACACATCTCCCCTTCCTACATCACGGCATGGATTTTCAGTGAACCTAGTAACTAAATTAAAGACAGCATTGACTTAAATCCAGCTCGCAATCTTCGAAAATAAATGGCACCCTGAATAAAACTTCGTCACCCTCTCTGGAAAAAAAGTTCAATTAAATTGCTGCTGCACAACAACTTCTCGCACCGCCGTGACTGGTTTTTATTTTTGGAAAATAAGTTTTCCTTCTCCTTATCTGTTTGAGTAGTAGTTGTCGTCTTGATAGTTTCATGGGAGCTTGCGCCGCATCACGAGCGTTATTTTTACCTCCCTAATTATTTGTGTATTATTTAATATTAAAAGAAATGTCCTTTTTTACCCTGATCTTGAAGTGGTAAGTACCCAAGCAAAAAAAAACCCCAAACCCCAATGCTCAGATTCCTCTACCCAGTCACTCCCGTCTTTGGTTTTTGAGCGCACCACCCCCACTCCCAAAAATCTCACTCTCATAATAGAAATTCCCTAGAAGGAAGAATGAAAAGGGAACACCCAAATCTCCATCCCCAACAAATCTCAGACCCATCTTCTCTTGCTGCAGCAGGGTATTATACTTCCACTTCTACCAGTGCCATGGCACCTAATAACGGGAAAGCTAAGATATGGGCGGAAGAAGAGGGGCATCAAGCAGATGGGGGGATGGATGAGCTTTTAGCTGTTCTGGGTTACAAAGTAAGATCGTCAGACATGGCTGAGGTTGCCCAAAAACTTGAACAACTTGAAGAAGTCATGGGTCACGCTCAAGAAGATGGTCTCTCCCACCTCGCATCTGATTCTGTCCATTACAATCCTTCCGATCTGTCCACCTGGCTTGAAAGCATGATTTCGGAGTTGAACCCAAATCTCAATTCCGACCCCTCTGCTGATTCTTTACTTGCTCCTGCTGAATCTTCCACCATCACTTCTATCGATTTCTCCGACCACAAACATCATCAGCAACAAAAGCTGTTCGAGGAATCATCATCATCGGATTATGATTGGAAAGTCATACCAGGTAAGGCAGTCTTTTCTCAGACCCAAACAGACTCTAGAGAACCTAAACGCTTAAAAACAGACCTCTATCAGACATCCTCTTCGTCATCATTGTCTTCCGCTACTACCCTTGGTTCTTTTGGGATTTCGTCCGAGTCTACTCGTCCGGTAGTCCTAGTTGACTCGCAAGAAAATGGTATTCGTCTCGTCCATCTCTTAATGGCCTGTGCCGAAGCCGTTCAAGAAAGTAACTTTACCCTGGCAGAAACGCTCGTCAAACAAATCGGCTTTTTAGCTGTTTCTCAGGCCGGAGTCATGCGCAAGGTAGCCACCTACTTCGCCGAGGCATTAGCTCGGAGAATTTACAAATTATGCCCTCGAAACTCAACTGACCACTCTCTCTCAAATATTCTTCAGATACACTTCTACGAGACCTGCCCTTATCTGAAATTCGCTCATTTCACAGCCAATCAAGCAATTCTTGAGGCCTTTGAAGGGAAAAAACGTGTTCATGTTATTGATTTTTCTATGAATCAAGGGATGCAGTGGCCTGCCTTGATGCAAGCCCTTGCTCTTAGGCCTGGTGGTCCGCCTGCTTTTAGGTTAACCGGTATTGGACCACCGGCTCATGACAACACGGACCACCTTCAAGAGGTGGGGTGGAAGTTGGCCCAGTTGGCGGAGGCTATTCATGTGGAATTTGAGTATAGAGGTTTTGTTGCGAACAGTTTGGCTGATCTTGATGCTTCTATGCTTGAACTCAGACCCACCGAGTCTGTGGCTGTTAACTCGGTTTTTGAGTTGCATAAATTGTTGTCGAGGCCGGGTGCTATCGAGAAGGTGTTATCAGTCGTGAAACAAATGAAACCGGAAATTGTTACTGTTGTTGAGCAAGAAGCGAACCATAATGGCCCGATTTTCTTGGACCGGTTCACTGAGTCATTACATTACTATTCGACTCTGTTTGATTCGCTGGAGGGATCTGTGAGTACCCAAGATAAGATGATGTCAGAGGAGTACTTGGGGAAGCAGATTTGCAATGTTGTGGCATGCGAAGGGCCTGACCGAGTTGAGAGGCATGAGACCCTGACTCAGTGGCGAACTCGGTTGGGTTCGGCTGGGTTTGCTCCGGTTCATCTCGGTTCCAACGCGTTCAAGCAAGCCAGCATGTTGTTGGCCCTGTTTGCTGGTGGAGACGGGTACAGAGTGGAGGAGAATAATGGGTGTTTGATGTTGGGTTGGCACACACGCCCGCTCATAGCCACCTCTGCTTGGCGGCTCAACACCAACCAACCGGTAGTTGGTGCTGCCTAGAGAGTCAAAACACACTGAGTCTACTCGTCCGAGTTAGGTGAACTCCTTTTCAAACCCCACACAATCCAAACCCTAGTGCGGTTCTGTGTGATCTGCTGTGCTGCTCCGGAGTTAAAGTGAGACCCATCACTTACCCCGCTTGTCTCTGGATCACCTTTTGTTGATTAGTGGCAGTATTCTTTTCTTTTCCTTTGTCATTTTTTTCTTAAAAAGAAAATTTTCACCAGCTGTTCCCTTAGGTATTTTCATTTCAAGTCCTTTTTTCTTGTGTTTTTTGGTTGGAATCTTGTGCGTTTTTCAGGATGAATCAAAAGCTGTATTTATTTATATATATATGTGTATATATATATATATATATTGTCTTTAATAAAAGATCGGTAGAACTCTTTTGGAAGCAGGACCTGAACTGATCGTCATCTTGTGGATCCACCTAAACGATAAAAACTATCGAGCTTTTCTTCATTTTTCACCCTTGTCATAGATTCCACATAGAGAGGCCAGTTAATTAAGGTATGAGAAAAGTGATGAAGACTGGCATTAATTTTCAAGTTGAGCTCCAGCTACTGCTTTTTTTTTTTTTTTGGCAGAGGACTACTGAGAATCTTCTTTTATGTCAGGAAAGCAGGCTCGTATATACAAAAGCGTAAAAAGTCTCTTTTACTCCTACTTCTTTGCTGTGAATCTGGTATTCAGCTTATTGGAAAGTTTAACTTTTGGTCTGTTCTTTATTACTATCACATCCTTTCTCCAAACCTGCTTATCCATCATGTTCTACCAAAATTACAACCTTTCTAGGAAACTTTCGTGGTCATATGTGCGCGCGCGCGTGTTAAAATTTTAACTTATGGAAATTGTTGATCCCAGCTCGTTTGAGATTGGGTTTTGTTGTTTAGTGTTGATGATAATCTTACAAATTGGATGGCCACTTCTTGAGACTCAAACGGGTCAAATCAAGGATGTCCATCCTATTTTCCTCTTTAACAAGATGATCGATATGCCCGCAGCTTTAGTGGATCCCAAATCATAAAAGACAGCTCGAACTTGCAGTTCATGTGATGACTAACCATTTAAATCTAAGTAAACGTACTTTATAGGAAGCAAGCAAGAGTTCATGGAAAGCTAAACGCAGAAATCAAATATGCGGGGGTTATCCTTGGCAAAATAATGTGCCCTTTTATCTTATTTTCAAGTGCAGTGCCGCCCATGATTAAATTGGTCGGCGTACTGTGTCATAAAGTACCAGAAAAGGAACCATGCCCCTCCTCCTGCATGCCTTTTTCATCTAGGAAAATTTAAAAACAAGCAAATCACCAACGAAGAGATTGCTCAGGATTTGTCAACACTGTAGGTGGGCAATAATTTAGTGTACACAGGCCAGTAGGTGCCTGTATGAATGGAAGGAAGGAAGCACCATGCCCATGTTGGCCTCTACGGAATGGACCAGCTTTACATTGAGGTGCACTACAGGCGATGATATAGTGCTTTTTTATGGTATTTTCTCCTGTCTAAAAAACATATAGCCATGCAATTCCTTTAAAAAGCAACTTGCCAATTTGCCACCATGCGTTTGAAAATTCTCACTAGCTGATCCCAAATTCACTAATCTTTGGACATCACATCAAATCTCGTTTTCAAAAGTTCACGGTCCCTTTTTACCGCATTTTCTATTATTTTCCCTTTTACTTTTGTAAAATGTTTTTATTCTTTTTTAAAGAGAGAGAACACGCCTGACTTTAATTTTCCCCCATTTAATCATTACTTATTCATTCTATTTGTAGAGGTCAGGAAAGTGGTCCGTCTTCTTGAGTCGTCGCATTGTTTACTAGACCAAACAATCGGGAAGCCAAGTCAAACTCAAATTGTAAGATATTTTTTTATTATTGTTGAGATGCTAGACGGAACTCAAAGAAAACAGAAAAAAAAAAAAAGTGGAAGGAAAGGCTAGTCAGGGCAGCTTACGGAAGTGTTTTGAACCCAATTTGATCCCTTTTTCAAATAAAATTTTGATTTTTTTTTATTTTGAGTTGACGATGTTAAAAATAAATTTTAAAAAATATTTTTTTAATATTGTTTTCATGATTAAAAATACTCCTTGAAAGAACCCCTAGCACTAACTGGTTGATGTGCTTTAATTTTCTTCTTCCCAATTTTAGTCACACTACAAAAAAACATTCTTGTGGATTTTAGAAATGGGTCAGTCATCAGTGTTTAAAAGAGTCGGAATCCCTCGCTCGTGAGTTTGATACAGTTTAAGATGTCGGGTGGGCTTCTTGTGACTGTGACATGATGTCTTAATTAGTGTAAGCTTTGCGCGCGCGCGCGCGCGCGTGTGATCCAGAACCTGCTATGCAATATTCTCAAGTTTTGTTGATCATATCGTGTGGATATAAATACAGGAGCTTGCCAAGTTCCTTTCCTAGCAGTCCTCCTCTCAATCAGATGCCGCATCTATCGATTAAAGCTGTCATTATTTCAATGTATTATAAAAAAATAATTTTTTTCTTGTTTAAATTTAAAATTTATTTATATTTTTAAATAATTTAAATATGTTGACGTCAAAAATATTTTTATATGTTTTTAAATAAAAAATACTTTAAAAATACTAACTTAAATGCTCGACCACGAGAAATAAAGCATGGCAGATTTTGTGTTGATGAAATTTACTTTAAAGCGGGGGCAAGATGACAATGGCGTTGGGATTCCTAGATGTGAACAGAATAATAAAATGGTTGTCCAGTGTCAACATCACACGTGTAGACTGTGTTGCGAAAACATACGAGAAGATTTAATTCTGCTGAGAGAATTCTTATTAAATTTGTATATTTATAACGTCAATATCGATATATCTAAAATATCATCCCTGCCTGCTATAAAGTAATTATTATTGAATGCGTGTGTGTCTATATATTCTTAAGATTGATGACAGATAATTAATATTTACCATTATTTGTCTATAAAGTACAGATTTTTACGCACCATTCATCGATTGATGCATTATTATCTCATAATTATACATGATTTTTCTATTAATTATGAAATAATTCAAGTTGCAAGTGTTATTCATCAAAATCGATGGTGTGAATAAATTTAATGAATTTAGCTGGGTTGGTTTATGATCCAAGAGGGATAGCTAGTTTAATCTGATTAATAACCTTGCATATTTGCACTGTAATGCCTATGAAAAGTGATTGACTGGCAGTAAAACAGACGGCAAAAAGCTGATCGCAAACAAGTATAACATAACTGTAAGCGATGATCTCCTGTAAAAGAAGAAATCGTAACATCAGTTTCTAGTTGTTTTAAACCTATCTGTGTAATTATAAATGATCGAGTAGAATTTTACCTTCGGAATGTAACTCTTGGAATCTTTATTTCCATCTACCCTCTTGAGCAACAAAATCAATTACTTACTGGGCCGTAAGAACCCATGCTATCAAAGTAATTGAGCATTTGTCGCTCACCTAACAATGGCAGTATAAGTATGGCTCGCTTTCAGGCGAAAGAGGTACTGGCAAGTGCAGAACAAGCCCAGATTTACCACACACCAAATTAAAGATGGGCCGAGCAAAGACTAATGACTGATTCTCAAACATCTCTCGTGTCAGGCTGTCAGTGTCTAAGTACTGATAAGGCTAAGAGATCCCTCGATTTTGGGAAGTAAAAAATTGGTAAATTTTGGATGGCCGAAGCCCACGAAACAGTTTGCATTCATTCAATAAATTTGTAAGGAAATATAAATCTATTTTATCTCTCGCAAAACGGGTGGCCGTGACAATTTCTAGATTGTTTTGGTTTTAGAATAAACAAGCAAATTGAACTAAATGTCCCACTATGTTTAAATGATTATTAGTTAGGCCTCAGTTTGCTCCAAAACGGAAGAGAAAGCACTTTTCTAGTGCCGTGAAGAACAAATATGTGAATTGAATGACAGGAAACTATGCATCGGAAAACTACAGCAGTTCCCACAAACCTCATGTTATGATCGCTGGCAAAAGTCTGACCTACATGCATCTCCTTCCCTTTCCCTCAAAACCTTACTATCAGATACAACCTCTCAATGTGGACAGGCCTTCTGTCAAAAACACCCTTCCTGGCGTTGACAGGATGAGGAAATATTCCTTCAGAACTTGCTACAATTGAATTCAAAGAGGTTGCTTCAGGACCTAAAATATGGTTGAAAGCAACAGATGCCTGCCTTGAGAGGCTTGATTTAAATGTTCCAGTTTCTGTGGCCAAGAGTCACAACACTTCCCTAGCAACTGCTATTTAACAAAGAAACTTGAAGGGGGAAGCTCGTCTCTCTTGCGTGTTCAGAGAGGGTAGTGTTGTGTTTATCCCCCCCCC
>SRLM01000371.1:312703-329581 GCA_015708895.1 Populus ilicifolia | reverse complement strand
GGTATTAAAAATCAGTTTTGAATTTATTGGAAGCCCGTCCAGGAGTTTTTAAGCCTGTGGTCCCTGTGAGAGAAAAAAAATGAAAGCGCACAATTCTTTGGGATTCTCCAGCCTATTTTGGTATGGCAACCATTAACTAGAATAACAAAGTAGTCAAATACCAAACGATTTACTTCCATTTCAAGATGCAAACCAAAATTGATAAGAAGAAAGGAAATTACTAAAGACAACCAGAGACGACTGTCTATTTTATCCATAGAAAAACATCCAAGGAGAACAATTTGATTGATTCCCTGAAAAATCAGGAATTATTCGCAGTTCTCCCAGCTTAAACCGGAACAGAAACCCCAAGGGGACAACCAAGAAAACAAAAAACCACACCAGCTAATAAGATGACCAAATCTGACAATTTGGCAAACCTTAAATGAAATTGGAATCAAAATCCATTACTTGGAAAAGTTACTTGATAAGAATATATGATATCCTGGAAATTGAATCAACGAGGGGATATCTTAAGATTGAGAGACTTGTTAATCCATGCCTTCCAGCTCCCACTCCCCCCCTTCATGGAAAATGCTGAAGTGGATCTTCCATCATCCACCGCTTTCAAATGCTGTGGCTTCTTGCATAGCATAAAATTGCGAGCTCCCAGTGATCCAATTGTTTCCCAGGGGCTTATAGCTGCAATCAAATTCCACACAGATCACAAATAATGAACCTAAATCATGGAAACATACAATAAACAGTCATAAATTGCTCTCTTCCTCCGAAAATAAAATGGACTCACAAGTTTCTAGCAGAATCGGAATAATTTCTTATAAATTAAATACAAAACGAACAAAATGACACAAAAAAATTGGGGTTTTGGAATAAGCAGCTTACCATCAGAAGCAGCATTGCGGCAGTAAAGCAAGAAATCATTGAGGTCAGAGCCTAGAATTGGAAGGCGACCCTCACGCGCATAAGACTTCAAGGCAGTATCAATAACAGCAGCCACTAGCTCCTCCTCGTTAACAACAAACCGGATCGGTCCTGCACTCCCCAACACCGTCACGCTAATCAAGAACCTTTTGCCCTTGGCTACCTGGTTCTTCTTCTGCTTGTAAAGCAACATTGTGTTTCCTTTTGTTTTTCTCTCGAACAACAGACAAAAAAAATGAAAAAGAAAAATCTGAACAAAAAAGTTTTGAATTGTTTTTTGTTTTTTGCTTTATTTGAACAAGAAAAAACAATCAAGAACAGGGTAGTCGTTGTTACAAAAAATCAGCAAGAAGAAATTTCTTTTTTCCTGGTTTTTCTCTGTTTACGGGTCGACACCGATGCAGCGATAGTACCAGCCTTCCTTGCAAGATCCGAAAGCAAAAGCAGAGGCCACAGAGACAACGCCCGCCCTTGACTGACAAAGGGAGAGCATGTAATTACTACTACTTAAGATTTCCACCATTCACAACGATAACAATTGGATCTTCTTCTTTGATGATCTATTTCTACAGAGCACAAAAAAACACCGCCTAGATAAATTAAATCGCTTTGCTTCTGCTTTTGTTGGTGACAGACGATAAAGGAATATTAAGATCTGAGAGAAAATTGAGGGGTGCTTTTCTTCGGGGTTCCGGATATGTATATATATGAGGACAAGGGAAGGAAAGGGGCTTCGGAGGAGATGAGGGTTTGGGTTTTGATTGCTGGTTTCAATGAGGTGGGCTAATTAAACACAGGGATTTTGCTCTAATTTTTGCTGGCGGCCGTTACTTTAACGCCAACCTCACCTAACAGCAAGGAGAAACCTTTTGCAACGGAAAACACGTGTTTTTGTTTCTTCAAAAGTTTGTTCCTTCTCGTACGCTCGTAGTTTTTATATCTGGTCTGTTAGCTGGTCCGGTTTAAAATATGGATTTTATATTTTGATTGTATCTTTAAACTTTTATCAGTTACCAGATTATTTAGATTATTTTTTTAAAACTAAAATAATCTAATTTTAATAAAAAATAATAAATTATAACCTAATTTTTAATTGTATCAATCCACCAAGACAACCTAGTCACATCTAATTTTTCTTTTTCTTATATATTTTTTTAATTTGATTTAATTTCAGCCCCAGGTTAATCTTTCTTTCAAAACTAAGCTAGACTATATGTTTTTAAATAAAAATATTTTAAAAAATAATTACTGCTAAAATACTAAAAAAATTCTAAAACTATAATTTTTAGCATTGTCATGTTAAATATCTGGTATTTGGTTCTAAATCCAGGCTAGATAAAATTTACTTTTTAAATTATATTTTTATTTTTAAATTTTTTTATTTATTGATATTAAAAATAATTTTTAAAAATAAAAATACATTAATTAATATATTTATAAATAAAAAATATTAAAAAAAACAAACTATTAATACATTCTTAAACACATTTTGTATAATTATTATAAATATTATATTATAAGAGTTATTAAAGACAGTTAAGTATTGAACTAACTAAAAAATTAAATCTGAATCACATAGGCTTGATTTAAATTAACTCGTAGAAATTAAAAAAATATATATTTAAGGTTAAATAATCAATTTTTTAATTTTTTTATGTTTTTTAAATTAATATTAATATTTTAGAGTTATTAAAAACTCATATAGTTATTAATTTTATAATCAATAAAATGAATTAAGATACATATGAGTTAGTTTAAACACTTATATTAACAAAAAAACTAATTGTAAATCTAAATTTTGATTCATGGATTCATTTTTAACCTTTTACTTTCTCTTATCAACCTTGAAAGTCTTTATAATTTTCAAATAGCTGATTCTGATTGATTTTTTTTTTGTTTTTGATTTTCATATCATAGTTATTAAAATCAGGTAAACTCGGAAAAAAAAAATATGGCTTGACAAATATTATAGGTGGTTGCTTGGCAATGACCAGATGGCTATCTGAAACGACGAGCCTTCATCGCGACGAAGAAATTTAATAATGCTTGACAAGTCAAATGCCGGATCACATTCATAACTGCATATATAATTTATAATATTCAGAGACCCTCGCGCTAACGACAGAGGAGTAGCCTTGCGGCAGGTGGTCGATATGCACGGTCGAAAATCAGAATATCCAGCATCAGTGGTCCGCCGTAAGTCTCAAGAGCCATCCATGCTGATTTCAAAATGAACATGCCGCCAGCTAATTTCGATTTCTTTTACATTTTTTTTTCTTTAGCTATTTTGTTGATTTTACGCAAGAGTGGTTGAACCACCGGTGTGCCCGAGGAGTGAGATCAGTATTTGGATACTTGTGGAGGAGGTGTTAGTCTCTCTAATTAATGTCTTCTTGCTGACTTGAATTCAAAGAAAAGATTGTAGCTGCTTACTTTCGGAGGATTTCCTTGTCGTCCAGCAAACCTAACACCGAGGAAAAAGTTCAATGGATTGGACTTCCGACTCGGGTTAGATATCGAGGTAACCTCTAATTGATGAACACAAGGACAAAATTGTTTACGGGGAAAATGCAGAGCTGATTTCAGCATTCCGAAAGGGATGCATGCGTTTTTGTGCTAAAGGAAGAGCTACTGTTCGGCGCTATAAGAAAATAAGGAGAACCTGCACTGCAGTCGATCAGCTCTTCAATCCTCATATGATCTCCATCACATTCCCTGGATACGGCGCCGAGTAATGGCTTGTCTTGCTCGTTTCCTGGATCAGCTCCTGCCTGCGCTTGGAGGGTTTATTCTCGCTTTGACTTCCTTTCAGAAAGCAAAATTTTCAGTAATTTATGTGTATCTGTGCAACTTTTTGGCTTTTTTAAAGAATTGTATTTTGGAGGCTTCAATAACTGTTTAAATATATTTCTTTTTGGTGAAAAAGAAAAAATCATGGCAATTTCTAATAATACATTACATTACATTTTAAAAATATTTTTGAAAAATATAATTTTTTTTATTTTTTTAAAATTATTTTAATACGTTAATATCAAAAATAATTTTTTTAAAATAAAAAATATTATTTTAATATATTTTAAAATAAAAAACGTTTTAGCTATAATTACACTTCTATCCATGTACATATATGGTTGCCTGTATTTAAGCCGGCACTGTTGAAAATTATGCGTGAATGAGTGGGCTTAGACTGTTTTTTTTTTTTTTTGTCATTTTGTGTTTTTTACTTCTTTAATAATTTCTTTATTGAATTTCTAAATTTTTTGTTTGTATTTTACATAAAGTATAATGTATAATTTTTTTAATGTATTTTTATGATTCTTCTCGTGTTGTTTCATGTCTATACTATCAAATTATTAAATTAATATGATTTTAAATGTTATTTTGTTTCTATATTATCATGTTATTAGATTAACATTGAAGAAGATTATTTACTAAAAGTAAGGTGTGTATTTTATTGGTGTATTTTTTTATAATTCATACATGTATAATGTAGTGAAGATTAAGAAAAAAATAAATCTCTGAATTTATATTTTATGTATATCAGCCACGAGACTACACATAACTATAAACTATTAAACTATATTTTAAGTATATCAGGAGAAATTGTATTGCATTCTGACGTTGTACGTGTAAGTTTATAAATGAATCAGGGTGTAGCATTCTTCAATAATATCTACCGACTGGAAAACTAAGACTTTAGTTCTGAAATTTAAAAAACTTATTTTTCAACTTCTTTTGCCTAAAAACACATTAGAAGACCTCAATAAATATATTTCAAACCTGAAACATCATTTAACTAGTTATATATATATAATTAATCTGAATTAAAATAAAATTTACGAGTTCTAATCTATTATTTTCTTGACGTATTTAAAATGCAAAATTATATTTATTGAACTGCTTTTTTTTGAAATGAATCAATTAATAATAGATTCAAAATTGTTTTATGACCATAACATGGTCAACTGAACATTTCCTCTCTCTTATTTTTCATAACTCTCTTTTCCATTCCTTAACATTTTAAAATTAAAATGTGATAAGAAAAATAAAATTCAGGATAAAAATATAAAAACTTTAAACAACATGGACGGAATAAAATATTATTTTTCAAAGTTATGGAAAAAATTATCCTATCCGCTATTTGAAAATTTAAAATCTAGAGTTTCAGACCCCAAAATTTAAATGGGATTTAAAAACAGCATATTCTCTTAAAAAAGTCTATATTTCTTAAAAAATCATAATCATCTAATAAATACACTTTAAAATAATGTTATTTCAAAGAAGCAATCCTTACCTTTTATTTTCGGACGTTTATTATTCAAAGGGAGAAAGTGAAATTTGATCCAAGTTCTTTCTCTCAAAAAAAGACGTGATTGTATAGATGACTTATTGATCGCAGATAGACAGATTAGATTCTAGTTCACATGATTAAAGACGACATCCCATGTAAAATGGGGTTGGACATGGTACCCGCATCTTGCAATCCGACCTATTGCTATTTTCTAATAAAATGATAATAATGCCTATCATATTTTGGGTGGACAGAAGCAAGCTAGAACAAAAATGGCACCTTATTGCTCACAAGCACAAGTGTTTTCTTCCCCTCCAGAGACAACATTGATGGTTAGAGCGAGCATAGCGGTGGGCCACAAAGGCTTGTCTAATACGAGGCTTGTACTGTTTATAGTTTTTGATCGGCCGATCTCTTACTGTTTAAAGCCCGTTGCCGCCATCTAGTTTTGTGGATCTTGTAAGATTGCTTGTAGATTTCCAGGTCGGGTCCCACCGTGAAACACGTGCCCGTGTGATTTTTGTCCTTAGCGACATTTGTGAAGTCTTTTTTCTAGGCCATAAACAATCTGCTATTCTGTACCTGTTTGATCTGAAAAATAGACGGTAGAGTTTTTCGAAAATGGACAGCTTTCTTGGCCTTCTCAGAATCCGGGTGAAACGCGGCGTAAATCTTGCCGTTCGCGACCTTGGCTCCAGTGATCCTTATGTTGTCATCACCATGGGAAACCAGGCTTGCTACTGTTTCTTGATCTCCTCAATTTTTGTTACATGAACTGTTACTTTTCCGTTGGTCTTTTTTAGTTGAATTTTCGGTATCGTTTGAGTTGTCTGTCTGAGACCTCTATAGAAATGAATATGGGATGCGGGGATGAAGTTATGTACGAGAGCGAATTAAGGACCGCAAAGAAAAGGGTTTTCACAATTGTATTTTGTGCAAGGATATATATTATTGGTATACATATGGGAAATAAACAAGAAGAGGGTGAGATTTGTTCATCTAATTGAAGCTGTAGTTGATATAGATGGGAGTGGAGTTCATGAATTCATCTTGATTTATCATAAATGCCTTCTGATGGGAGGAAATAGTCTTCTCACTTCTGGTTAGCTTCACAAATAATCACAAATATGGAGGACGGGGCCATTTTTTTTTGGTAGAATTGTTTGGTAACTTGGTTGTTGAATGATTTTTGCTTGAAATTTATTGTCAATGTTGGATTGCTGATGTGTTGTCATTAATTTTTGAGAGAGTCGCGTTAGGGCCTTAGGGGTCTCTGTATTTGCTTGTTGTGAAGCTTTGTCTTCAATCATTTATCGTGATCTAGAACTAGACAGCATACATCCTTTTAAAGTACGTCATAATTATATAAAATTAGATCTGCACACATATTCACTTCACAAGATAAAGTTCAAGCACACGTTAGTTTTCTTTTTTTTTCTTGTTGTCTGTTCCTTTTCCAGTATGTTATCTCTGCTCTGAAATCACCCTAACGTTGGTGCAGAAATTGAAGACTCGAGTGGTGAAAAAAAACTGCAATCCAGTGTGGAATGAGGAGCTTACTCTTTCAATTACTGATCTCAATGTTCCAATCAATTTAGTAAGTAATAGCCCACCATATGCGAGTCTGTTTACGACTTGCTATACTGTCAATCACTCAGCAATTGATTTGTTCGGTGCGACAATTACATACAGATAGTTGATGGTTGTTTCGGCAAGACACCTTTTTCCTCGTATTAATATTTTGATGAAACATGATAATCCATATCATGCAGTCTATCCAGATTCCAATTGTTTTGGCTTCCTTTGCAGACAGTTTTTGACAAAGACACGTTCACTGTGGATGACAAAATGGGAGAAGCAGGCATAGACATCCAGCCATATATCGCAAGTCTAAAGATGGGCCTGCAAAATCTCCCGAAAGGTTGTGTGGTCTCAAGAGTTCAGCCAAGCCAGAACAACTGCCTTGCTGATGAGAGCTGCATTGTTTGGGATGATGGAAAACTCCTCCAAGACATGGTTCTCAGACTAAGAAATGTAGAGTCTGGTGAAGTTATGATTCAAATCGAGTGGATTGATGTTCCAGGTTGTCGAGGATTGAAAACTGAAGGTACGGGCTAATGTGCTTGCAAGATGTATTGTTACATGTAATGTAAATTTCAAGCTGCCTGAACTGAGTTTAAATTATTGTACTATCCGTAACAAGCAACAAAGAGTTAAACTATGCTGATATTGAGGTGGGCTTGGCTATGATCATGTGGAATGATGTAAAAGGATTTATATAACCGACCCCAACTAGTTTGGGATTAAGGTTTTGTTACTGTGGCAATAGTTGTTGAATAAGCGACAAGTGATCTGTAGATTCTGCAGTGACATGATATATGTGCTTCAATGTGATCATGAGTGAGAACTGTCAGAAGACATGATGGACTGCAGTGCCTCTAGTTTCAAAACTGCTTGCCATATCAATTTTTCTTACCACAGACAAACAACTTTCTTGATTCGCTCAAGCATGTCTACATAAACTAACTAGATTACCCATCAATTTTTATCATTTTTGAAACACAGACAGGGAAGCACCACGGAACCGGGTGAAGAACTGCAACTGATCAAAAGATTTTCGTGATTTTGCTGCTCGGTGTATCCTCTCTGGGTAAGATGCGACGGCTCATTAATTTACCGCGTCCTAACTGGGAAAACGATGACTGCATTTGACCTTCTTGAATTCTTTGGTTTTGTAACAATTAATCCGAGCGAGAACTTCTCGGAGCGCCTTCTATTTCTGGCATATAGATATTAATCAAGAATTTTTCTCTGTTATTTTATCGTCTTCTTTCTTTCTTTCTTCTGGTTTTATTTTAAACAATTCTTTCGATCCTCGTTCCTGACATTTTACGAGGCACGCATACCGATAACTTGAGTGAACATCAATCTTACGACGTCCCACCTAGGGTGTTCAGAGGCATAATTTCGAGACTGCTAGATAACAGCCGGCCAGAAGACTAGCTTTCTGGTGTATGGGAATAGTAATTAATAGATACTGGGGGTAATGAACGAATCATTACCTTAAGAACTACTCCCATGGAGTTCTCGTCTTAGTCGTCTACCCTTTGACCTCATCAGTAACACAACCAACTAGTGTAACTTTCAAACTTTGTTTCCATGGAGAAAACTAATTTTCCGAATTTCTTGAGTTTGACTACCCTTGAGACCAATAGAAAATATATTCAGGTCAAGGACAAAAGAATTTTTAAATTAGACCCGTGCTTCACCACCAGCTAACCCTTTTCATTTCTTCCCAACAATTACTTTTTCATACACACCAAATATCATATTCCAAACTAGTTATAATGAGGCAATTATTTGACATTATGGTTCAGGTTTCTATTTTTAAATAATTTTAAAAATGTTTTTACATGTTTTAATGATTTTGATGCAAGATTTCTAAAAACTTGATTTTTTTGTCAAACAAAAAACATTTCTAAAAATTAATTTCACACTTAAACTTGTTTTCTGAGAAAATATTTTTGTTCTTTAATTTAAATTTAACATGCCATTATTGAATGATAAAACACCAGGGGTAAGCAAACAATAAAAAACCAGGAACCTTAATTAATTGTGTGTTTGGCAAGTTGTTTAAATTATATTTTTTAAAATTTTCATTTTTTTAATATGTTAATGTAAAAATAATTTTTTAAATAAAAAAATATTTTTTTAAAATATCTTATAAAAAATAACTATTACTATATTTTCAAAAACATTCTAAATAAAATTACCGGCGAAAACTAAGGATTTCCTTTATAAAATAAGGTAAATACATAGAGAATCAAACTCAAAGGCCCGAAATCTCATAGATATCCAAAGACAGCCAAACTTAATTGATAATAAATAATATAAAACCAAGAAGAGCATAAATTCTGATGGATAACTGCTTAAACAAGCATATATCTTTTGATTAATTTCAAAAGAGACTGCCAATCGACTGCCTTACAATCAAGCGTCTAAATTACAAGTTTTATCTTTTGATTCTCGAGAATCTCTTTAACCTGGAAATAGTCTACGATGTTTGCTAACCACTGCATAAAATCCCTGAACGAGAATTCTTTGTCGAAGCAAGGAATTTATTAAGAACTGGAGCACCCCTTCCGAATAGGTTGACTGTAAGCTAGCGGCATCTCAACACTTGAAAGCGTTTGCCTTAACCTTCATAAGATGCACTTTGACTTAGGTCGATGCGGGAAGAAAGCCGTATTAATGGACAAATTCGAACTATTAGACCATAATGATAATATTGGAGTGCACCAGACACTAAAATAATTGTTAGTTAAAAAGACAAGTTTTCTTTTAGATTTTTTGTTTATATATAATTTTTCCTCAAAAAAATCTACGTCCGAATAAACAAAATAGTAAATTCTCCATACTTAGGAAATAAATTAAATATCATGTTATAAATAATCACCTAATTTAATCAAAATAAAACTTATTTTAGCTAAATTTTAAAATATAAAAGCATCTTGAAATTGAAATTACCATGTAATAAACCAACAATTGAAGTTGTGAATTGTGACCATGGTTGGCACGTGCTGGAAACTCTCTGCAAATAACGCGTCGTGGGAGGAGTTTAGAAGAGATAAACAATCGGCCTTGGGCTCTCTCGATGATGGGCTTGGACTGTTCATAGTTCAAAATTTTAAAAGATGTTAAACCGATCGAGGTGTGATGGAATTAAAATTCTTGTTTGTGAGATGAAGAATTTTTAAGATTAATTTCGAGAAAAAAAAAGAAAAAGAAGAAAAATTCTCAAACCATACATGGAAGCCTAATCTTATATCAATAAGAGTTATTAGAAGCCTGCAAGCTTAATCCAACACTGAGATTAATTTGAAAGGAGCAAACTTATTGTGTTTCATAATTAAGGATCCTATGCACTAAACAAAAGCATGGCCAAACTACCTATTATGTTAATGAGTTAATATAACATTATTATTGAAGTCTTATTTAATAATTAAATTTTTTAATTAATATAATTTTTGATATATAAAATTCTCGTTTCCTAACAAAAATTAAAAAAAAAACCATCATATAAATTTAAGATTTTGAAAGCTTTAAATATACAATGAATTAATATAAAATCATTGTTCAAACTTGGAGTAACACCCTTTTATTTTGAATGACTGTCATGCAATCTTTTATATTCTTATTTCAATTTAACATTGGAACATTCTTGGGTCAAGTTAATGCTGAGATAGTAAATTATTATACATACTGGTATCTCAACATTAAATCTTGAATTTATTTATTCATGCTAATAAATTTAAATTTAATGTGTCTAAAAAAAATTATTTTTCTGGGCTCAGTTAAAGAATGAATTTATTTTTTTAGGCTCAACTAAAAAAAAAACTTTTTTTGTCTTAGACTCTTTCAAGGGATAAACCCAACTTCCCTTAATTATATTCAAAGAAATGATCCTTTTTCATCTAACATGATTTTTTTTTTGAACGTTTAAAAGATTGGCTCGACCTCCCTTAAACATATTCAAAAGATAAATCAAGTCTTCTTTGGGCTCATTAAAGTATAAACCTAGTCTCCCTTAAACTTACCAAGAGATAAACTATTCTCCACCCCTCTTTTTTGTTCGATATCTTAGGCCTGAGTTTCTCTATATTTTTTAAATATATAATTTTTTTTTAAAAACCTGTCATATTTCCATCAAATATTAACATAAAGATAAGAAATATTTATCTATTATTAAATATTATTATAATAAAATTACATTTCACACCATTATTTTAATAAAAAAACTCATAAACTATAAATATACCATGAGATATTAAAAAAAAAAGTTTATAATTTTCATTCTTTACTACATATATTTTTAAGACATCTCTTTTTAGAATATTATTATATTTTTTCTATAAAAAAATCTTTATTTAAGTATCAAAGAATCCCCACTTCCATCAATATGGATCTTTTACAAGTACTAGCCATAAGTTATTTTGGTTTATTAAATATCAAATATAAGCTATCAATTATTTTGATTAAGAATAATAGATGAGATTGCTATGACCGAGTAATTAATTGATTATTCAATTTAAAAATTTTATTTTTGGATTAGTTGAATTTTTTAGAATATTATTATCATAGTTTTGAAACTCGGCCTAGCCAGGTGGGTCAACCCGGGGCTGGAATGAAGAAAAAATAGGAAAAGAAAAAACCCGGTTTAAAATTTAATTGTAACCCGTTGATTTTTTTTTATTACTAAAATGATATCGTTTTAATTTAAAAATAAACAATTAACCCGCGCAACCCGGTGATCCAAACAAAACCTGAAATCCGAAGATTAAATAGGTTTAAAAACTAAGATAATTACACAGAAAAGAATAAGATTTGGCTGTTTATTTTTACGGAATGTGCTTTATATACTTAGACAATCTGTACTATCATGCAAGGATATCCAATTGTTCTCGTCCTGAAGAAATATCAATTGCGTTATCATGGAAAACAAAGGTAGAGACATCTCATACATAAAACAAGAAAAAAAAATCTACAGGGATGTTTGGAAGTTTGTATTTAGATATTTTCATTTTCTGAGATAGCTATCGATTGAATTGTAGGGATATCATATATTTGGTTAGTCTTACTTCTAGTTCCTCATCTTCTCAACTTGCTTTCTTGATTCAAATATCTTCCCTCAAAAACTTTCTTAACATTCGACAAGCGCCAGCTTGAGCAAGGAATCCATGGCTTCTACCTCGACATCCTCGATATCATTGCGAAACAATGCTCCAGGAGCAAGGTTCCCCTCATCTACAACATCAAAACTACTGCAGTCAAATCTCAAATTTCCACTTTTAATGCCTTCAACAAAAGCTACAGGCATAAAATCTTCGAGTGCCACAAGGTACAATGAAGCTGTAATTGATGAAGAAATGGACAAGATTAGGCGGCTCCAAAATGGGTCCGATGTTCGTGGGGTGGCATTGCAAGGGGAGAAGGGTAGAACAGTGGATCTTTCTCCTCCGGCCGTGGAAGCCATTGCAGAGAGTTTCGGCGAATGGGTTATCAATGGCTTGGAAAAGGAAAAAGGTCGTGTTGTTGAGAATGCTAGGGTGTCACTAGGCAGAGACCCACGATTATCAGGAGCTTCTTTGAGTGTAGCTGTGTTTTCAGGTCTTGTTCGTGCTGGTTGTTTGGCGTTTGATATGGGACTTGCCACCACTCCAGCTTGTTTTATGAGTACTTTGTTAACTCCATTTGCCTATGATGCATCCATAATGGTAAGTTTTCCCTTGCAATTAGCATATAAGACATGCGTGCACGATCGATTTGGGGCTAGCTTGTTTAGCTGCTGAATCTGACTGCTTTGCAGATGACAGCATCACACTTGCCATACACTCGTAATGGACTCAAATTTTTCACCAGGAGAGGGGGGCTAACGTCGCCCGAGGTGGAGGAGATTTGCGGTAAAGCTGCGCGTAAGTATGCAAATAGGCTTGCAAAAGTTTCTACCATGCTCAAGACTCCACCAGAAAGGGTTGATTTCATGAGCACCTATGCAAAGCATCTCCGGAATATAATCAAGGAGAGAGTGAACCATCCCTTGCACTACGACACTCCCCTCAAAGGATTTCAGGTTTCCCTCTCCCATAAGTTCCCTCCTCCCTTTCTTTGTATATGTGCATGAGGCTGTACACGTTCTCTTGTTAAGTTATAACACAAGCAGCACACCCACCCACTCATCTTTTGTTATCCTTAGGTAGCCTTTGGTATGAGTCCAAACGATAAATATGAATTAATATATTGAGTAATTATTACAAGAGAGATTTAATTTTAAAAGTTTCAAAATTAGTTTTTAATTAAAGAAGTTTAGTATGTTTATAAATTAAAGTGTTAGATGTTAGGACGTGATTAGTAGGAGGGTAAAAGGGGTGAAAAATATTACTCTTGTAATTTTTCATTATCTTTTCTTATGTTTGGTGCAAATTTGGAGGGAGGAGAAATTCTAATATAGGTTAAAAAAAATTTACCCCAAAAAGGAATTATTATTAACTTTGTAAGGGGAGGGGTAAAGAAATTTTGAAAGAGCAAAAATTCGGGGTTTTGTACTGTTCCTGTTTTCTTTAGGAAAAAAAAAACACCATTATATTTTTTTTTATTTCCTTCCATTTTATAGCACAAAATATAAGTTAATTAATTTTTTTATAATTATATTTAATTGTTCTACCTCCTACAAAACATCCTTTAACTCTTTACATTTCTTAACGTTTCATCCTTAAATTTTACCCCCTTAACATTTCTCTTTTAATTTTTTTTAGCACACACCAAACATAACCTTAATATAAATAGAGAAAATAATTAAATTATCAGTGTTGATCGATAAGAAGGAAACAAAAATTATTTGATCAATAAGCATTTAAAAAAAAAAAATACTTTAAAAGTTAAATTTTATACTCCAAGCTGAGATGAAAATTTACCCTCCAAAAAAAGAATTTGAGGTTGTGTTTGGTTTTGGATTTAAGAAAGTTAAGTGTTAGCTCCTTAACTCCTAACCTTCTTTTATTTCGGGAAACCTGAGGAGCATGAGGGAAAGTTTTGTTAGGGAGGTTAACCTCTAATTTTAATCTCAGGCCGAACATGAGAATAATGGTTTTATTTATTTATAATATAATATTTGAAAATTGAAACAAGTAGTTAATTTTATATATATAGAGCAAAAATCCTTGCCAACCAAACAATCGAAAAACAAGAAGATTAGAAGTAAAGGAGGAACCTGCCGAGCCAGGGGAAAAAAAGTAATAAAGAACTCTGATTAAACCAGGAACTTCTATTTGGCATCCACTCAACGACTATCAAGTACTCTTACAATTATTTTCAAGCCTGTTTATTTTTTTCTTCTTTTAATAGTTAGCGATGGCCAAGTATTTTATTTTTATTTTTTAATCACAACTAGAGAGGGATTCTTTTACTCTCCATAAACCAAAAGCTCTTTTTATAGGTGAAACTTTAACCTAGACATGAATTGGAGAAGCATCGAATCTTAATTATCCAAGTACGGAAAAAATAAATGAAAAGGGGGCATTAAGTAGGTTACGGAGTGGACTTCTTTGCTCGATCAGATAGGTTTTAGGCCCAGGCCTCACCTGTAGACTATAGTCCAAGAAATTGAATATAGCCCAACTTGTTTTTTTTGGAGCTGATTGATTAAGGCTACCTGCACAGATAATTGTGAACGCCGGAAATGGATCAGGAGGCTTCTTCACATGGGATGTGCTTGACAAGCTTGGTGCAGAAACCTTCGGCTCGCTACACTTAAACCCAGATGGAATGTTCCCAAACCACATCCCAAACCCCGAGGACAAGATTGCCATGGCACTAACTAGAGCTGCTGTGCTGGAAAATTCAGCTGATCTTGGAATTGTTTTCGACACTGATGTGGACCGAAGTGGGGTGGTTGACAAGGAAGGAAACCCAATTAATGGTGACAGGCTTATAGCACTCATGTCTGCTATCGTATTGAGGGAACATCCTGGAACTACTATAGTTACCGATGCGCGTACAAGCATGGCACTGACAAGGTTTATTATTGATAGAGGAGGTCAACATTGCTTGTATCGAGTTGGTTACCGGAATGTTATTGATAAGGGTGTCCAACTTAATAAAAATGGAATTGAAACACATCTGATGATGGAAACATCTGGACATGGTGCTCTTAAAGAGAATTATTTCCTAGACGATGGTAAGCCCTGTACTCAAGAATCAAAATCCGCAATTTGAATAGCATTTTGAGTGTTCCACTAGTAGTGCTGATGGATATGTAGTTCAGGTTCTGTTCTTGTCACCTTCTAATGCAATTTTTAATCTTACGTGTAGGGGCTTATATGGTGGTAAAAATCATCATCGAAATGGTACGCATGAAACTAGCTGGATCAGATGAAGGAATCGGTAGCCTCATAAAAGATCTTGAAGAACCATTTGAATCTGTAGAGCTGAGGATGAACATCATCTCTGAGCCTAGGCATGCAAAGGCAAGAGGTATTGATGCAATCGAGACATTCCGAAGCTATGTTGAGGTATTTATCTCCAAATATTCATATTTAAAACACAATTCATTTCATCAGAAGATCGCAATCATTTACGGTAAATTGACATCACTTCACCTGTAATGTATCCACTTTCAGGAGGGACGAATTGAAGGCTGGGAATTGGATTCCTGTGGGGACTGTTGGGTAGCCGATGGATGCCTCGTCGACTCAAATGACGATCCAGCAGCTGTTGATGCTCATATGTACAGGTTCGGTGCTATAAACCGCAATGATTACTCTGACATTAAACAGTTTTATGTGATGATTAACAACCTTCTGATGTGAAATTCGTTCAAATTTGAAATTTATACTTAATTTTTATTAATTTGAATAGAGTGAAGGGAGCTAGGATTCAAACTACTAACCTTTCAAAACAAAAAAACATTTTAATAAAAAAATTAAAATTTTAGGTAAGGCTTAATGATTTATTTTATTCTTAATAAATGATAAGATCACATAATCTGAATTTATTTGATGCAAGCGGTTCTATTTCATAAAAAAGACTATCAGTTATCTACACGATGATTTTTTCTATATATAAAAAGTCAGATTATTTTGTGAGTACAGGGCCAAAGTTTCTGATGAAAAACTTGGACAACATGGTTGGATACACCTGCGTCAGAGTATTCACAATCCAAATATTGCAGTGAATATGCAATCAATGGTGCCTGGGGGTAGTCTATCTATGACAAAAACTCTGAGAGACAAGTATGTCGCCTGACCTTAGCAGTTGGATCAATTCAAAAGAATTTCTGTTAATATTGCGTGAACGCCTCGTAAGACTGAGATTTATTATTGATTATTCTGTTCCCAGGTTTCTTGTGGCAAGTGGAATGGACAAGATCCTCGATATTGCTCAGATCGACAAGTACGCTAGAACTGGACTTGTAAAATAATGGGGGATCCTCAAGAAATTAGAAATTAGATAGAAGCACCTTATATTACAATTAATAAAGACCAAGGCCGTAATGTACAGGGAGAATGGGTGGGAACTGAATTCTTTTCTGCTTATCCTCTTGTTGTTGTTATTTTTACTTAGGTCAATTTAATCAAAATAATCGATAACTAATTATCAAAAAGAAAAAAAATGATAAACTGCCATCCTCGAGGCAATTACTGAGAACTGAGAAGCTATGAGACACCCCCCAGCATCGGGCACTGCTTCTTTATTACTATCCACGAAGTATGAATTAATTAGAAATAAACAAATCTACTTAGACTCTTTAATTTCCTATTACAATAAGAAATTCTGATCTATTTCATTAATTTTCTCATTGATATCTTTCAAATTAATATAAAATTATCTTTGAAGTCTAGTTTAATTATTTAAATTTGAGTCCAAATGATTCAATATCAAAGTTTTGATGATTATATTGTCATGAATTAGAATTTTGCCATCTAATTCTCTTTATTTAAAATATTTAACAAAAAACAGTGCAAGTTTCAATTTAAAATATTCTTATGCTTTTACTTAATAATTTAAAATTTTGAATTTGATATTAGTTTCTTCTAATCAAATGAATTAGAAATAGTGGCAAATTAATCACTAAATTGCAGTTTTAGGGTCGCCCCACCCCCCCCCCCCCC
>SRLM01000371.1:185695-312630 GCA_015708895.1 Populus ilicifolia | reverse complement strand
AAGAGGGCCGATGTATGCTGAACACTTCTGAATCACACATAAGAGCACACATTAATTTCACAAAAGCCCTTGCACATATCACACATCAGTACCCTGAAACCTAATAATAATATTGTTGTGTTTTTAAAAAAATTTAAAAAATATTATATTGATGTTTTTTTTTTATATTTTCTAATTATTTTAGTGGTTCAAAAATAAAAATAAATATTTTTTATGCCAAACACACTCTGAGAACATACCATTCAGTAAACCTTGCACAATTATCAATAATTATTTATATAAATAAAAAAAATCATTAATAATAATCACAAAAAAAACTATAAAAATAATATATTTTCTCGATAATGTATACTAAGTTTTTTTTATTTAAATAAATAAAAAATAAATTTACTCTAAAAAAACTCATGGATGGATTAAATGATAAGTAAAATAAAATGACTTAATTAACTTATATCATAAAAAATATTATGAAAAGTTGAACATCTCAAAAAAGTATAAGGAATGGGTACCCGCTGATATGAAGAAAATATATATATATAAAAATAAATAAAAGAAAACTTTAAATAAATCTGATAACTAACCTATTCAACAAATCAAACACATGACTTAGAACATAAAATTAAAATAGTCCAATAAATATCATAGCAAAAAAAATACCAGTAATTGTTTTTTGAAAAAAAAATACTCTAAAAATGATAAAAGTTAACTTGAACTAATTTTTTAGATTTATGATTTGGATTATTGGATTATGAGATCAAGGTGACCCCATTAAAGGTAAACTTTTTTAAAAAACAAGATTTTTAATCAAAAAAAATATTGAGAGATGAAATAGAGGAAACAAATCTATCAAAAAAATTCAAAACAAAACAAATAGAATTTAAAAAATTTAGAACTAAATTCAACATAAAAACCAATTGAAAATAAATGTTAAATAAAAATTTAAATGAAATTAAATACTTAGGGATGAAATTAAAAAAAAATCAATTAAGAAAATAATTAAAAAAAATTAGCACCAAACTTGACATAAAAATTCAATGAAAAGAAATGCTTAGAGATGGAATTTAAGAAAAGAAAATAAATCAAGAAATGATTAAAAACAAAATAATAATAATTAAAAGAATGAAAACAAATTTGATAAAAAAACCTAACAAAATAACTAAGAAAAAAATAAAATTAAAATCTAATTATAAATCATCAATAAAAATAAAACAACATCAATTAAAAAAATGATGGAATCAAAAGAAAAATAAAATTAAAAGACTAATATAATTCTTTGCATGATCAACATGCATGAGTAAAGGCACTTGCCTTATTCAACTATTTGTGACAAAAAGGTTTTTATTGTTATTTTACAATATCTCTTGAACCAAAGGTTATTATTATTTAATAGGTAAAGGCAATACAATAATTGCATTGTTTTTTAAAAAATAAAAAGACAATGCTTTCTTTAAACAAATTAAAAATGAGAAATTGATCATGTATAAAGATCATTATATCCTTTAAAAAATTAAAAAATAAAGAGTAAAAAAATAATTTTATTGTAGCCGTAAACACATTTAACTGTAAATGAATTACATTATAAAACTCATATGATTTAATATTTTATTTAATTAGAAAAATTATATAGTTTGAATACGACTATTGTTAAAAATAACATTTAAACATAATCGCTATTGAAAATAATAGTTGTTCCAAAAACCCTGTCTTTCTCAATTTAATTAAAACACAAAAACTTAACTTGAAATTTTATGAATATCTAATAACCGAGAATCAAAATTTAAGATCCAATGGTTAAAAAAGAATGGATCGTTAGCGACATAATGGAGTTTTGTTTTTTATGCACTCAAATACTATTAAAGAGATCTCATCGAAATGAATCTAATCATGCATTAAAAGACTACTAAATATGATTATAACTTGTTAGAAGTTTTGTTGGGATTTATTTTGGGTTAATTATGATTTCATTTGATGTTATTTTAAGAAATAGTTATAATTGTTTTATTAAAATCTTTTTAACTGTAATAAGTATATCAAAAACAAAATTTTGGTGTGATTATATTCTAACTATTTTATTTTTCAAATATATTTTCGAACTATATTATTCGTACATAAATTTTTTTGTCCCTGTGCAATAATTTCCTGACCTCCTACCGGGGTGTATAGCGCCCCACAAGTTTGTGTTGTCCTTGTGCAATAATTTCCCGAGCGTCCACAAGTTTGTGTTGTCCTTGTGCAATGACTTCCTGACCACTCAACAGCTTTAAATTTTATTTTTTATTTTTAATATTAATATATTAATTTTTGTTATTTTTTTAAATATTTTTTCATACTAAAAAAAATTTTAAAACATACTCAAACACAAATTAAAAAAAGATTTTTTTTTACTGAAATGCAATAATTGTTTTATCTAAAAAAATAGCTTTTCAGTTTTTTGAATTTATATTAAATTTGGAAAACATATTTAAAGATTTTTTTTTATAATTTCTTATATAGTTTTTCACTGCTTTTCAAATAATAAAATATAAACAATACAATTTTTGTACAGAACTTCTACACATGCCTATCATTATCTAATATAATATAAAAAAAACGTATTCAAATTTTACTACTGTTTAATTTTCAAAATTCAGCGTCTAATATGGCAATTGTTAAGCATGTCAGTACCCAGACATGCAACGGAAAATTGCATTCCTCATAATTCTGCTACTATATATACGAGGCCTTGGCTATAAGGAAATCAACGACTTAATTTAGCATTCCAAAAGATGGCTCTAGCGGGAAAGCTTGAGATCAAGTGTGAGCTCAAGTGCTCTGCTGATAGGTTCTTTGAAATTTTAAGCTGCCAAGCTCACCAAATTCCCAATGCCTCCTCTGGTGAAATCCAGGCCATTGAGGTACATGAAGGTGACTGGGTGGCTACTGGATCTGTCAAGCTCTGGACATATACAATAGGTATATAATAAAATTTTTTATTTTTTTTAAATATTTTTGAAATGCAAAAATAAATATTACCTTATTTTATTTATTGTATGTAGCGATGCTAATAATTAAGTTTTTGCCTAAAGACCATTTTGGGTTCATTGGGAGGAACGATAGATCATGATTTGTATAAGCGGAGGCGTCCCTTCCCCATTTCTCACCCTAGCTTCTACTTGAAGAATAATTTCAATTTGAAACTCTCTAATATAAATCCTAAATCTTAACACGTTTTTTCATGTGGAACGACAGATGGAAAGCCAGAAGTTTTCAAAGAGAAGGTTGAAGTCGACGAGGTGAACAAGTCAGTGTCTCTGATTGCCGTGGGAGGACATGTCCTGGAACAATACAAGAGCTACAAGATTACACTCAAGACTGTTTCCATGGCCGAGGGGGGCTTCGTTAAAATTCTTCTGGATTATGAAAAACTCAAACCAGACGACCCACCTCCTAACAAGTACTTGGACTTTGTGATTAACGTTGTCAAGGATATCGATGAACACCTTGTCAAGGCCTGACCAGGGACACCTATACATTTTCCTTCATGGAATCTGTAATGTTAAATAAAACTTGGGATTTCCTGCCGTTGCTGCTTCCTCTGTGTCCGAATAGTCTCTGTGTAAGTGCCATTCACGGGCTTGGATGTTGCTCCATGTCGATGTATGTCTTCTTGTATGTGCATGAAGGGAACTTGGAAATCCCAATAGTAATTAATGGGTATGGTTATGTTATAAATAATTAACTCATTATGGTGTTTGTTCTCTAATATAATTAATTAATTAATTAGATATCGAAGGGTTCCCCATCTCTAAACTATTGAAGTATATACTGAGTGAATAATATTGAGATTGTATTGGATAAGTTGTTGGTTTGTTGAAAAATATATTTTTTTTAAATATTTTCTATAGAAAGTAGATTTTTAAAAAGTGAATTACTTTATAATACTTGATAATATTTTTTAAAAAGTGAATTACTTTACAATACTTTACAATACTTGATAATAAGTTGTTGGTTTGTTGAAAAATATTTTTTTTTAAATATTTTCTATAGAAAGTAGATTTTAAAAAAGTGAATTACTTTACAATACTTGATAATATCATTAAAAATGAATTGAAATTTTCATGTTTAGCTATACCATGAGAAACAAGTTATAAAATCACTTATTTTTTTTTCAAACTTATCTAACATATATAGAATATTAAATGTAATTATCTGAACAAATACAAGAAAATAATCAGATCTAAGAAGTTTAATGGTGAAAAAAATATATTGTATCATATATATTTATATATAGTCTATTATATAAAATGTAACTATACATATAATATAAATATTTCAAATATAATATTATAGACATATAACTATTTTTTGGTGTTTGGAGAATATTGGAAATAATTTTTTTATGGCATCCTAATTTTATCACTCAATTTATATGATTTAAAATGTATGATTATTGTATAATATAACATGTTTTGTATTTTAATGTATTTTCTAGAAATATTATGTATATTAAAGTATTTTGTACACTAATATATCAAATTAATATGGTTTTATATTGTATATTAATATATTCTAATATATTATTTCCTATATAAATATATTGGTAGTTTATTATAATATATATATATATATAATAAAGTATTGTATCACTTTAGTTTTTGGGTCATTTATAAAAAGAGTTCTCAATCTTTTAAACAAAAAAAAAAACAGTTTTTTCCATCTAAAATTCATATTTTTCTTTGAATGGAAAATAAATTTCATTGATTGGTTTTTCGCATTGTAACTAAACATGAGAAGGAAACATTTTTCATCAAACAAATAAGTTCTTAATGTAAAACCATATCATATGTAAACTTATTTAATAATTCAATTTTTTACTTGAGTATTATTTTAGTAGAATGCAAAAGCTTTTTAATATTTTTATTTCTTTAATTAAAAATTTAATGAATTTCATTAAAGGGTTGTAGTTAGAATTCCTCAAATAAAGAGGGGGGAAAATAAAATATAGTGTACATTGCTTGTTTGTTTTCACAAATATAGTATATGCTATTTTGTTGATACATATATATAATATGGTGTTGTGTTATCTTATCCATACAATATCAATATATAACATTAACCAAAAAAAATATAAAATGTGTTGCTATTATGCTATATCATTCACCGTGGATGTAAAGATATTATATTATAGATTATATAAATTATGATAGTGTAATGTTGATTTTATCATTTCAAGAGGATTTTGGATGCCCTGGTTATGAGGATAATAAAATCATTCTCAGGACATCAATTGATCATTAAAGGATTGCCAGAGGTTGCTACCTTCCTTTTTTCTTAAAAAAAAGTTAGTGTAATTACTTGCTCTCAAGGTCAAAAAAATAAACATCTAGTAAATGGTTTTATGTCTTTACATTTTTTTCAACATTATAAAATGACATTTTTGTCATTTCAATAAAAAAAAGGAAAGAGCCTAGGGTGATTTTGTCTTTTCATGTGAGTTTTATAGTTAAATGTTGGGATAACAAGAATTGTTTTGGACATTTTGCTCTAATTAAAGGATAGATGGCGCGTTAGATGTTAACACATGGAATGTATTCGTGTTATTTAAATGGTACCTGCAGTATTTTCTTGTAACCAAATATATTATTCCATCATGTTATTAGAAGTGTTGTCTCACCCTCTATCTTATGGTGCCATGTGTTGTGGTTCTTGGTGGACGGTTCGTCACTGATAATTTTTTTTTCCTTTCTAATTTTCTTTCTTTCCCATGAAAAGTATGGATTAATTCTCTTTTTTGTTTGTTTCTTGATATATTTGCTTAGGTTTTTAATTGCTTATTTGAGTCCTTTACCCTTTTAGAAAAAGTTTTTAATATTTTTAATTTTTTCTTTTAATTACAATTTATCTCATAACATTATTTAAGATTTGATTCTTATTCTTTTAATTTTTGATTTCTTTTCACAATTCTTTTATTAAAGTTTTGTTATTTTTAATTTTATCATTCAATTAAAATTTATGTTATTTTATTTTTTTAATTTATTTCTCACTCTTTTGATTTCTTTTTTCATTTTATTAAAGTTTCTTTTTCTTTTAAATTTACCAATCTAATGTTAGCTTTTATTATGGGCTCTAATTTTTTACATTCTTAGTCTTATTCTTTTAATTATAATTTTTTGTGATACAAATGTTTTTTATGAGGTTAGTGTGATTCATCTATATTATTTTATATTTTATACATATTGGATTTATTTTTAAAAATAAAATTATTTTTTAATAATATTTTTAATATGTACAACCTTACATATAATGTTTTTAATAAATTTTATATGTGTGTTGATTTTTTTTATAAATTATTTTTTATAAATAAATTTATTAAACACAGTTGGATAAATGACCTATATTGCAATATTAAATATCTTGAACTATATTTTTCTATTAATTTTTCCAGTTTTTTTATGGTTATTATTAGTGACTTTTTCTATGTTTATTTATATAAATAATTATTAATTTATTTGATTAAATATTTACATGAACTTTTCTATTTATACTTTATTTTTTTTTTAAAAAAACCGCTTTGGGTTTTTTAGAAACAAATTTACGTTTTGTGATAACACGTGGCTAAAACATCTAGTATTACCCTAATGGTATAATAATATATACATATACACGCACATGGTGACAAAACGTGTTATTTACCCTTGTCGGAAGGACCCCATGTCATTACCAATCGCACTGTATTCTTTGCAAATCTAACCAACATAAAAATATAAAGATATTAACAAGAAAATAAATGCATACTCAGATAGCGCCCCCACACCCCGCGATTTCACCCTGTAAAGGAGTATTCAATGGAAACCTGACAAGTTTGCTCCCTCACTTTATCAAGATCATGTTTCCCATCGAAGCACAAGCGGCAATAATTTATTGTGGCAATGTGGCATTGCCATCAATTATGCAACTACCCTCACTAAATCCCCATTTAATTTCTTATAGAAAATATTATCTTATTCATTATGACAGCTTCCATATCCAAGGCCTTTCTGTTTTTGTCGATCCAGGATAAGGTAAACAAATGCCAGATGGCCCACGCTTCTGCAATCATTTAGAAACTTGACGTGGCATTGTCATCCTCCATTAATCACCCAGTCATATCAAAATAATTTTCTGTCCCAGTACATGAACGTGCGACAAATCGAACGCGGAGGATTTTGTTTTACCAGCGGATGACGTTAAAAATATCATTAGAGATCGAAGAGCTATATGTAACCAATTCATTATCATATTGATTATAATTTTTTTTATCATTTTCCATGATTTAATAATTTTTATAATACCTTGCTTTAAATATTAGATTTTGCTTTTATTTTAATGTAGAATTTGCCCTTCTTTGTCAATCATGCCGCTATTTCTTATGCTTTCTATGGGCTGTATATTTGTTTCTAGTAATTCATTCTCATTTTAGTATCTGAGAGATCGTTGCTTTTTATAATAGTTTAGTGATAGAAAAAGAAGTAAAAGAGGCCACGAAAGCTTATTGGTTGATGGTGCTAGTTATATGATAATTATATTTATAATAAAATAGTGATTGTGATGATCAACATCCACAATGATAAGAAATGTTGTCGTTTGATAGTTGCGGTGGTCTTTACGAGTTATAATGAGATAATGATTAGTTAATAACAATATCGTTGTAGTTATTGTATAATGATAAACAATGAAGGCACTGGTGGCGAAGTGATTGCGATGAAATGACAATAATCATATGATAGGGTGGCGAAGTGACTGCGGTGGGATGACAATAATCTTTGACAGTGATTGGATTGTGATAGTGATGTGATGTTGTTGGTAAATATTCAAGGTTGATAGCACTTTAAAAATTATTTTTTACTCTATAAAATTAAAAAAAAACTAAATTAAAGTGTTTTTACACTTTCAACAGTAAGAAATTGTAAGGACAAACACGAAAATAAAAAATACCATAAAATTTTAATTTTTAAATTAAATTTCTTTCACATAAGTTTTAATATATGTTTATTTTTTTAAATTATTATTTAGCAGAGACTAGAATTTCACTTGAAATATAATGTCATGAAATATTTTTTTTTTAATTCTTTTATTATCTGTTATGTAAAAAGAAAATCTAAAAAAAATGAACTTTTAAAATTCTAAAATAAGAAAGTTCTACTACGATTAGCTTCATGGATTTTTTTTTTTACATAAATCAAATAATTTTTTTTAAAAAAAATATTGCTAAATGCATGCATGTATATCCATGAGTTTGAGAATTTAAATTTACTAAATTATATAATGATAGAATACGAACGAAGATATATAACTAGACTTAAAAAGCTACAAGATAACTGGAGGTCCGCTTTTTCAATAAAATATTGGTAAAAGATTTGGAAGATCCAAGGGTCAGGCCTTCACTTATTATTTTCCTTTTCTCTTTCAAGTGAATTGTTTCATTTAAGTTTTCATTAACACAATTTACTTCCCCTCGGGTAATAAAATAATTTATAATTATTTTATGATGTTAAAACTTGGATATTTCCTTCAATTATTTGAATATCTTATAATTAATGTGTTTTTATTTTATTAGATTTAGTTATTGCTAATGTATCAATTTATAAGGTGTTCACAATTTAGATACATGTATAAATAATATCTTATTAAAATAGTTGGATTTTTTATTTGATTCTGTTATTTAAAACAAGATTCTCGAATCTATGGTTGACCCAAACATATCTAATTTTAATGGGTTAAGATTTAGATTAGAAATATATTGATACAAACTTAAATATAACTTAAATTCGGTGCAATATAAAATCAAGACAATTCAATTCAAAACTAGATAGAATGAGCTCTAGAATTGGAATCATCATGCTCAAGTTTTCAAAATTAAAGAATTTGGATTCAATTGTAATAAATAAAAAGATATGAGAACTGGCATTTAGCAAATTAATTAATTGATAGAAAAAATAAAGAAAAGAAAAAGATGATGACAATTATATTAGAGAAAAATTGATCTTATTCAATTTTTTGGTTTTTTAGCTGGCCCTTGATTTTCAGTGATAAGCAAATTTCATAAGTTTTTCTTTTAATTTTTATTTTTTTGATTATAACTAATTTTTTCAGTGCCATACAACCAAAAAACATAAAATAAAAAAATAGGCAATGAAATTAGTATTGAAAATTAATAATATTTATTTATGACCACATATTATAAATTATTATTTTTTGGCAATTTTAACTTTTAAAGCACTATTAATTAGGAGCACATATATTGCTAAAAGAAAGTTGGCTGAATTGAATCACAAATATAATAAAGGTTCTAAAATTAGTTAAAACTACACCTCTTTTACCTGGCTAACCTCGTATTTGCTTCTTTTTTGCATTTGTTTTTTAAATCTCAGTGATGAAAAAACTATTTATGAAAAGATAATAGTTTTATAATTTTTTATTTAAGAATATTATTTTAATGAATTTAACCAAAATCTATATTGGATTTGGAAAATCTCAATAAATTGACATGAAAATCCCCATTTTAGAAGATACATCTATGTTATAGGTTTTTATTTCAACATCACATCAAACTAATTATTTAAATTTTTTCTATTTTTTTAGAAAAAAATTCATTTGATCTATAATGCTATACATGTTTGGGAGTATGGTTGTAGTTATTTTTTAAATTTGTTTCACTAAAAAATATATTAAATAATATTTTTTATTTTTTGAAATTTATTTTTGATATTAGCGGATTAAAATGATCTAAAAATACTAAAAAATATTAATTTAAAATAAATAAAAAATTTAATTTAATTTTTTCAAAAACACTTTTAAAATATAAAAATTAATTCCAGTGGTGAAGCCAAAGTTTCAAATTCTTTAGTGGCTTGTTAAAATTATTATGCTTTGCACTGTGCATGTTTATTGTGCATGTTTATTGATGCAAGTAATTAATTAAAATTTACTTGGTTATGATTTTTAATGAATTTGAAATAAGAAATAGCATGTAAAGAATTGATATTATTTAATTTTTTATCAGTCAATAAAAAAATTATTCGAAATGATAAGTTGAACATTTTCTTTGTTTCAACTCTATTTTTAATTGTAATGTTAAACATAAAAAAAACACTTCAAGAAACAAATTTAAGAATAAAATAAACTGTTAAATGATCTCAAAGTAAATTTATTTACGGGCCCTAAAAATCTAAACGTTTACATATTCTTGGGTTTTTTCTTATCATATTTTCTTGATGTTTAACATTATTTTATTTTTAATTTGGTAGATTATATTATTTATATGGAAAATAGTTTTTTTTCCTCTTCTGTAAAATAGATAAATTTATATGCTAAATAACAAGATTGATCATTAATAATAATAACAAACCTTAATTTACACTTACAAACTCTTATTTCATTAATTACGTTGGAGGGACTAACTTAAAAATATTAAATATTCAAGGACATATTTGAAAACTCTGTCCATAATTCCTAATTCCTAATTCTTAAGTCCCTGGCTCTGGCGACGACAATGGTTTATTCTTTATTCTCGTTGGGGATATATATCCAGATCCTATAAAACATCCGCAATATCAATCTCAAATTCTACAAGTTTCTGCGACGCGAAGCTTACCATCTAAATTAACAAATGGAGACCTTTCACTACCTGTCTCGTTTACTCATTTTCTTCCTGCGAGGCAACATCTTCCATTGCACCATGACTTATTCGTCAATAAGTGAGTGCGTTTGTATGATCACGTAAGAAAAACTTGGAAATAACAAAAAAGGGAACTTTTTTTTATACTTTTTGTTTGATTGTTTAGATGGGAGATTAATATTGCTACAGATTATAGAATTAGTTTGATATCTACAATTGGAACTTAATTTAGTGTCTAGGATCCCTAATAGATCAATTAATTTACTACAAGTTATAGAATTAATTTACTTATAAACTATTGTGGGTAAAGTATATTTCACACCAAAATATAAAGAGAATTACTATACTTTATGAATTCAAATGAGAATACCGGGAACTATAAGTAAGAGGATCATAATTACGAGTAGAGGTTAAAGACATGAATAAATTTGTACATGGAGTACAAGTATCTTAAGAATCTTTACTTACAATTTGCAACAATATTTTTTTTTGTAAGAATCTACAGGGAAAACATGACTAATAATGGATGCCGACAACTTATAGATAACTTAAGAAAAAACTCACAATAAATAAATTAAAGAACGAGCTTTTTAGAAAAAATATATTTCTCACTTGAAATTGAAGGGAACAACTACCTAACATCACCTCTGGTACAAGAAAAGAGACGCTATTTTAATTGTACCTAAATAAGTTTACGGAATTAGTTATAATAATAAAAATTAATGTTGGAAAATTAATTCGGTCAGAATATGTGATGCTGGAAAGATTTGCAATGGATAATCAACCAGTTTATATACATTGTAACACTTGAACACGTTAAACACTCCTTCCAAAAAAGCATTTTCAACATTCAAAGCAGGCAATATTCGTCGCTTGAGTATATATTACAGTACAGCTCACAACTCCTACAAAAGATGGTTCATCTAAGAACATGTGCCCGTCTTCTACTCCTAACCCAGGAACCATGTTTTACGACTCAATTAATCATTTACAATGAATTTCGTTCAGGATCGGTCCAAATAGCTCTCTACTTTTCTCATTAAAGGCAATCAACACCGCTTATCTTAGCCAATACATATTAAACCACTGACTATGCAAAATATACTTGTTATATGCACTCGTCTCAACCGAATCATTTGGCTATGCTATCATTTGTTTTTGAGATATGTATTAGGGAATCCTTTTAAGGATCTTAATGTGTGTGTGCGGGCTTGTATACATGATCAAGGAGAATCATATTTAACTCGAAAACCTAAACTAATATGTTATGGACTCATTTTATATACAAGCATCTTATTTTTTTTTCACCAACATGTAAACCTAATAAATAAATACACGAATATAATATAATATATTATAAAAAGTTGCGAATGAAATATCCATTATAAGACCTAAATCTTTAAAATAGAACTAAAATTAAGTAATAAATTTAATTTGGTGCCGAAGACTTCAGAAGATTCAATGAATTCTATATTTGAATTTCAAGCCATGTGAGAATCCCAGAATATTGGATGTAAGCGAGGAAAGAAATGTTGAAAAGCAATCACAGATAGAAAAGTAAATACATGAACGCCTAGCAAAATAAGAGAATGAGGGTAATCCACCACAAAAGTCACAACTCGTTTAGATATAATCTAAAGTCAATATAAATTGGGTGGAGTTTCTCGATGAATTCAAAAATAAATAAAAAAATCCACTGCTAAGTGACTAGAATCTACATAGCATTAAAAGCATCACATGCTCTACTGATAACTTCAAATAAAAATGGAATTTTCTAACTTACAAGCGTGGTGCTTTTATTGATTATGCAAAATAAGTCTATAGTGGAGTAATAGTTAGATACTTTAATGATAAATAAATTAAAATTATGAAAAAAAGTTTTCATCTGTTTTTGATGATTGATTTTTATAAAAAAATTTACTGCTCATATTTTTTAAGGTGGTGGCACAACAAGTGATTGTATTTTTTTTTTTAAATAACATTAGAGATGTTAAGATATGCGCTTTGGCTTTTTCTCTGTTTTTTTTTCTTGGCTAGGCACATCAAGTTCCATCCCATAAGTATGGTATATCATCGTACCATAAATGATCAGATTCGCCAAAGTTACAGTTTAATGAGGCTTACGATGGTACGCACACAGGTAACCAATCTGTTGATCATTAATCCAAACGAGAATCACGCGGCCCGATTATAATATAAAAAGCAAAACAAAGACACAGAAGGCACGTCACCTTTCCTCTCAGAAACCAGGGCTCACTCTTTGTATCTTCTATATAAAGCCTGTCCAACCTAGCTCTTCTACCCAGTCATTATTTTCTTTGAGAGTGCATAGAATATTTGTGTTGATATAGAAAACAATGGCACTACATGGAAAGATTGAGACAACATTAGAGCTCAAGTCCTCCGCAGAGAAGTTCTACAAAGTGTGGAGGAGCCAGTCCTTCCATGTTCCCAAACATGCTTCCAAGCATATTCAAGGAGTTGATGTACATGCAGGTGACTGGGAGACTGCGGGCTCTATCAGGATTTGGCAGTACACAATCGGTAAGGCAATGCTAAAACGTGCACGCTTTCTTTTAATTCCGTTACTTCGATGAAAAAAGCTGCTAAAGAACTAACCACAAATGTTAATTTAGTTACATGCATATGGTTTAATTTTTCTCTAAGGTTATAGAATTTGACTGTTCATTGGACAGAAATTCTTAACATTCTTAACATAATTGCATGCGATAAGGAAAGTCAAGTACTCTTATTGGTGCTGCTGCTGATTCTTCGAATGCAAGCCCATGTCAGTTTATGTAAACAGTCAATTTTAAAAACCGATGTTATTATCTAATACTCTCTGTGCCATGATGCAACCATAGGAGGAAAACCCGGGGTCTTTAAAGAGGAGGTTTCCTTCGATGATGAGAACAAGACCATAACTCTTAATGGTTTGGAAGGAGATGTCATGAAAATTTACAAGGTCTATAAGCCCATCTGGCAGCTTACACCCAAAGGCTCGGGCTGCTTAGCAAAACTGACCATTGAGTACGAGAAACTCCATCCAGAAGTCCCGGTTCCCGAGATTTATGTTGATTTTATGGTTCATATGACGAAAGACATCGACGAAGCCCTTTGCACGGAGTAATGCAAGGGGTCATCGATCTCGACCAATAAGCATCACATGTTTGTGATCATGCTAGTACTTGCATAATATATATCTAAACTTTCGTGCAACGAGTTTGAGTGCATCAAGGTGTGTGATTTGTGGGGAGTTCTAGTTGTGTTTCCTTTGTGTAATCTACAAAACTATTAAATAAAAGTAGAAGCTAAAGCTGCGGCTGCTTCCTCATTTGTAATGTTATTTCGGCTGTTTTTTAATATTTTCTTGTAACATTTTAATTTTATTTAATATATAATTTGAAAAATATATCTTATTCCATAAAATTAATCAAGAAAATATTTTAAAATTAAATTTAAACTTAATTTAATTTATATCATAACTTTAATAAATTTATAAAATTGAACTAAATTTATCAATTTTAATAATTTAAATGATAGCTAAAAAATATGGTTTGATTTAAAAAACTTAATATTATTTTTTTTAATACCGAGATAAAACCATATTGTATTGACTTAGACTTCATGATTTAAATGGACTCCACTTAGTAGAATTTTTTTTTATTTTTACTTAATTATAATTACAAAAATAAACACTTATAAAATTAAACATAAATTAAATATCATGATGCTTGTTTGAGATTGTGATGATTTAATAAAAAATAAAAAAAAATTATAAAAAAAAAATTAAAATCAAGTAAATAATGAAGGATAAAATTAAAAATATAAAAAAAACCCACCATTTTTACTAATCATATCGGTATAGGTTATTCTGGATGCATGGTTTGTTTTGTGGCTTTCACTAGCAGACAATTGCTCGTCCAAAAGATTGAAATATTCCATGATAGGGCAAACAATGTTCGTTTAAGATTGTTAAAAATATTTTTTTGACATATATGAAAAATACAATACAAACTTGGATAATAAAATTATAACTATTTTTTAACTAATTAAATATTTATAATTTCAGCTAAGAAATTAAATTACATCAAAATATAATAAAGTGAGCAACAATATTATAATCAATGAGGGATCTAAATAAAATGAAAAAAATAAATATTATGAATCAATAAATTAATATTATGGAGAAATAAAGGGTCTTTGGAACAAAACTTCTCAATACAAGAAAATCACTGAATGGTAGGAAGTACACACAAACCTAAAAATCTCATTTTGGGTTGAAAGTTAATGAGCTTAAACTAGTACTTAACTAATATAAATTCAATAATGAAATAAACTCATAAATAAAGTCAAATACACTAAAATAAAATTTCAAGTTCAAAATAATTATTCAAAATTAAATAAAAAATGAAACAATAAAAAAATCTTCATGTTATAATTCCTCGATGTAATCCAAATCTCTAATTTTTGCATATTCTTGATAGATTTAAGTCATGATTTCAAACATGTTGTTTTCTCTTATTTGAATGAATTACTGAACTTATGATATATGGTTGGAAAGTTTCAGACATCTAGTTTTTGGCCGAACTTTAGTCATAGAAACATTCCATTAGTTACTCCATATATCTCAAACAATACACGAAGATTTAGTTTGATATATTTGACAATATTCATCTCCTAACTTTAAACCTCTAAAATACTATGTTTTCGAACTCTATTTGACCTGAATATTTACCACAATATATTTTTATGTTTTTAATATTTTTCTATAAAATTTCAGGTTTCTCCAATATACGATGTTGAAAGATATGTATAATCTTGTAAAACTGATCAGCAGATATTTTAAGGTCAAATTTGAATCTGAATTGGTTTATATAACAACTTTCATAAACTCATAAAACCAGACCGAGTTTACCAATTTTAACACTTTTGCATGAGTTAAGTCTAATTTTATTGGTTTTAAATTTTTAATTTAATTTTACATGTGAGATACATGAGTTAAATTGTAATTTTAACAATAATGTGTTTCTTAATTTTTTTTTCAACCCAAAATAATTCCTAGGCCCTGGGCTTGCTACATTGAAGACCTGACTCACTAGGCCTGCTTTTATTTCTTGTTTTCTTATATTGTTTTTTCAATGAAAAAAAATCAATAAATAATGCCATTATAGTATATAATTTATCTGTAAAATTATTAAGAACTAAATTTACCATTTATATCTTAACAATTAAAATTATATATTAAATAAAACAATTATTTAAGTTTCTGGATTAAAAAGTTATTGCGAATAACAAAAAATATATTTATTTAAGAGCTTGATAATTATAAAATATTTTTTCATTTAGAGTTTTAGTTTATTAAAAAAATTATTAAATAGATAAAATTTGTCATTTTTGAGTTATAAATTTTACTTTTTGGATCATTAACTAGATATTTATTTATAGGAAATTGAAATTTATCTAGATTTATATAAAAATATATGTTTTTTGTAGTTTAATCCAACATGGGGATACATTAATTAAGAAAACTACTTTTTTTTGAAAAAAATTAAGTTAAAATAAAAAATAGAAAAGCGACAAAATGTTTCAAGTGAGAACTACTTCAAATATTAGAATTCCATAGAAAAAACTGTGTTTTATTATCTTTAAGTTTATTTAATACAATTCAAGTTAGGATACTCAAAATGCAAGAAAATCTTGAAAAAGCTTACTATTAATTAGAAAATCTAAAGACAATAATAAAATCATGATATGCAAAAAATTTTAAAAAATAAAAAAATTAATATTAATCATCAGATAAGATTTGAAAAACGTTCAGGATTGTAATTTCGAGAAATTTAAAATTTATAAGAAATTATCAAATACTCAAGCATTATTTCTTTCATTTCTTAAAAATTGTGGATTTTGTTTTAAGAAATTAATTTTCATTTCTTAGTCATGTTTGAAAATTTGTTGATTGCATTTGAGGGTGAAACTGTCTTTGTACGTGAAGAAGACACCTGGGACGATGTGTTGTTATCTTACTATATTGTACATGTCATCTCCTTCTGGACCTTGCGTCCCGTTTTTCCACTGAAGAAACCTGTTTTTTTGGGTGTATCATTTATTATATTTCACTCAACATTTTAATGTTTTGAATTAAGATAATTTTTTGATATATTAACAAAGACTCAATTTTTTTGATATATTAACAAAGACTCAATTAACAAGTATTTAGGATTTTAAATCTTATCATCTCTATTATTTTAAAATTAATTAAATATAAATAATGGTAAATTTTAATCTTAAAATACTTTTATTTTAAAAAGTATATTAAAAACAACAATAAAGAAAATTCACGGACCCTCGTCCAGTATTCTTTAATAAATTTTTGTATTTATTTGAGTTAAAATATAAATTATGTGGGAGATGCGCCGAATCTGGCATGAGGGCCCATGCCTGGCGTTCTATTATTTGAAATCAAATTTTCAAGAGCCAAGTGCTAGTATCTGTGCCAAGAGCGGGTCCAAAGTGGATTGCATGAGTTGAATCCCATTCAACAATCATTAAGAAATAGCAAAGAGCTAAAAAACGATGAATAGCTTTGATACAATACAGGGAGACAAGGAATGCGGTTTGGTTGGCATAAAAGATTTGTTGAAAAGGAGGGTAATCTTTTACAATATATTTTATTTATTAGACACTCCAATAATTAGTACTCTACAGATCTTACTTTACTTAATAGTTCTGTTGATCTCACAACAGCATCACAAATAAAACTTACAGAGCACATGACACACAAATTAAACCAGCACACTGGGCTTGTCGCTCTCCTCAGCGAGCACACATTATTGATTACACGGATTTATAAACAGGAGGTAAGTCTTTCAGGGAGGTCTTCCTTCAAAAGGAAAGATTGTCTCTTCTTTCCATTATTATGCCTTCATAAGACTTGCATCGATATCTTTGGTAACAGTTATCATGAAATCCATGTACTTGTCTGGCACTGGGATATCCTCGTTCAGTTTCTCATATTCAACGATCAGCCTGGCCAAGCTTCCATCACCTTTTGGTGTAAGATGATAGGTGGGATTGAATAGTTTGTATCTAGTCATGACATCTCCTTCCAGGCCAGTAAGAGCCAGTGTGTTCTTTTCTTCATCCACTACCACCTTCTCTTTAAAGACCTCCTGTTTTCCGTCTATATACAGATTTTCATTTGACATGAGTGAATTAGACCCAATTCTAATGACAACTATATATATATATATATATAATACAAATACGTTCAAACATATAGGATATTAAATCTCACAGAAAAATAGGTATTAGTAAGTGAAAAAAAAAATCTACTGCTTTGGATGACTATGATAGGACTACTTGGTGTGCAGGAAATCATGCACATGAACGTGTAGCGACTGACAAATCATGGCAAAGGCATAAGACGTAGTCTGTATAGAACTTAGTCTATTTAGTTTTGAATTTGTGAGACAAGTGGAAGTAGTATTGATTGTTTTATAATTAAAATTACCTAGAAAAAAGAAGGAAAGAGAGTGGATACTCCTAATAAGAAAAAAAATAAGCCGGCAAGAGTTTAAGCTCAAGAGCCGGGGTCAAGAAAAGAGAATGAAATCATCGGTCGCAAAAAATAACATGTATGATAGATGTAGAGTAATAAGTAATTAAATATACAAATTTATCAGCCATTGGAAGCATTCAACGAGCAACAAAGGTATCAATATTGTTATAAAATAAACTTGTCAGGGATCATTCTGGTCAAATATTTACTGGCCGCTATCAATTACACATGATGCCATTTGGAATCAATTTTTATGGCAAAGTTTAGCAGATAAAATCATTTAGGGGATTGAGCATACATAACTGCCCATATATAATATATTCAACACCTTTGAGTTTTATTTTTTCCTTGCAACACCTTAGGGTTTTCTTCTGGGTTGTTGAAACATATATAGACAGTACTACACATGGAAACATGTCATTGTTGTCGACACTTACCTATACTGTACTTCCAGATCTTGATAGAACCCTCAGTTTCCCATTCACCTTCATGCATATCAACTGCATGGATATTGTCAGGAGAGTGGTTGGGGATATGATAGGCTTGGGTCTTCCAGACACCGAAGAACTTCTCAGGAGATGATTTAAGTTCTATGACAGTCTCCAGCTCACCCTTCAAAGACATGTTTTCAGTTTCTAAAGTTTGCAATGATAATATATGGTTTTCGAGTGGACAATCTATAACACATAAAATGATGAGGGAAACAGTTGCTTGGCTTGTTTTTATATAGAAAGAAGTGTAGCTGTGAAACCAGGAGAGGAACTAATCACCGCTTTGGATAGAGCCGCAGGGAGTATGGCCCACATCTCACTCATACAAAGGGTGTGTTTGGAATGTGGTAATCATTTTCCTGTAAATTTTAATTTTTTTATATATAAAATGAATTTTTTTAATATTTTCAAATTATTTATGTGATGATGTTAAACATAATTTTTTATTTTAATATAATTATAAGTAAACCTTTATGAAGTTAAACCGCTATGGTTATTACAATCTCAAACCTTTATGAAGTTTTTTTTTATAAAAAAATTAGATATTTGATTTTTGAAGTTTATGAAAATAGCTAAGCAATTGGCACCGTTGAATCCAACGTATAAGATGAATTAAATTCAAGGGTTAGATTGCGATACTAAAAGAGTTTGTGATCAAAACGAAAAGCTAAAAGGACTAAAGTGTGAAGAATGAAAGTTGAAAATGGTATCTTTTTTAATTTTGTTTTGGGCATGAAGTTGAAGCGTTGTCCGGATATTGAAAATATCCATTTGACATGATGAACGGATGTTGATTAAACATCAGATTAAGTATTAAACCGCATGTTTATAACAGCACTGATTGAAGCCATAACTGGATGTTTGGTTCTATAATTAGTTTATTCATGTACATGTTCTTTTCTCTTGTTTTTCTTCTCTCTAAAAGTCACGATTTTTGAAGAATTCATTATATTTTTTGCACAAATAATGGTGTGGTATATCAATTATTCAGATGTTAGGAAACAACTATCCTTTCATTCTCTCTCTTTTACACAATATTAAACATGTTATTCGATTGTCCTCATAAGAGTCTCTTAATTATTTTGCTATCTAAGACGCTTGATATCTTTGTATTAGTCTTAGAGGGGCAGTTGCTTTAAATCCAATGGCAACTACTTCACGTGGAACAAGTAATGCTAAAGATAATAAATGAAACTTCATTTTGGAAATACAAGACAATATTTATCTGTGTCTTTCATATTGCTTTAAAGTATCAAAAAGAGAATCAAAATTCAAGACGTTCAAAAATAATATTTATGTGTTAAATAATTGATTATTTTTTAGTTTAAACAATTTAATTTATTCTTTCTAGTTAAGATGTTTTATGACTTAATGTGGAAAATTCAAGCAATATCTAATAGTTGTGGTAATATCAAATGATGTATGATAAGTTAAGTAATTTATATAAAAAGTTCTTCTTGATAGATATAGGGGATTTTCAATGATAGAGTCATGAAAAATAAGTTGAAATGATATTTTTGAATAATAAATTTTAAAAATATATGTGCTGAAAATATTAAAAAAGACGAGATTATAAACTTTTAGCTTAAAGGATTCATAATTTACTTATAACTCATGAACCTTATTCTTTTGTGGAGAGAAGGGGCTGAATTGTTATTTTATACATATAAAATTTTAAATTATATTATACTCGAAATAATATATATAAAATTAGTGAAAAATATTGAGAAACTCATGTAAGATTTGAAAAAAAATTCTTTGACTAGTGTTGGGCTCAAATAAAATCTTAAAGCTCATTAAAAAAAAAAACATCTATAAGTGTTGCTTATATCCATGCATACTGGGATGAGCATGTTCTTATGTTCTTATCCTAGAAAGAGCTCAGCCCACATGCTTGGCTAAGTATTAGCTCACACTATCATGCATGGGCTCATATTGCTATAAGTTGTATATAAAGTTTAGGTTTGGTAGCTTGAGCATAAATGGTATTTTTTAAGTCTACTTTAGGAGATTTTTTGGATTTTAAGTCTATTTTAAGAGATTTTTTGGATTTATTTTATTTGGATTAATCATGTATATTTTCCTAACAATTTTGAAGTGTTATCATGGATGGAATTGATGACAATTATGAAGATTGATATTAGGTGAAAAATCAAACGTGTGAAGATAAGTTCATGTTAGAAGATTATGTTAAAAAGATGGAGACTATAAATGTGTATGAAACAGGTGATAAAGACGACTGCAAATTGGAAACTGTTTTGAAAAAAGAAACAAAGAAAAAGATGATGTTTTATCACATAGGCAAATGGATGAAATAATGGGGGTTTGATCCAACACATTTACAATACAGGTTTTGAAATGCTTGAAAGTTTAAAACAATACATGATGTAAAGTACGTAATTAAATTTTTACAATAAAATTATTCAATACTAGAAAATGAAAAATAATGACCACTCTTAATATTGACGTCCTGAAGAGTTGAAGACTCAATATTATTGTAACGATTAAAATAACGCTTTATAAAGGCTTTTTGGTAGGAATTACGGGGACGAAACTGTTAGCAAATATAATTTTTAATTTTTTAATTTTGTTTTGTTTTTTCTTTGTATTTTTGTTTTTTATGATTTTCAAGATTTTCTTGACATATAAGAATTAAATAAGAATAAAAACATATTGAAAAGATTAAAATTACTAAAACAATAGATTTTTTGGATTTTTCTAATTTTCAAAGTATATAAAAAAATAAAGGGTCAAAATTGAACCATGAAAAAGGATGTCATATACATAAACATTATGCATTATAACTTTTAGAAACTTACAAAAGCAAGCTGCACTCATGAGAGGTGTTCTTAAATATCTTATTTGGGCGATTTCCTTCCTTCCTTCCTTGATTTTTTATTCCTAAACGAGTGATAAATCGTGTTAAATGAGTCGACTATGATAGTATTAGGTAAACAAGTTGAAGAAAGATACATAATTAATTTGTTATTAAAATGATATGATGATCGAAAAAATGTTCAGGCAATGAGATATATGATGTAATTGCACTATAGTATAATATTGAGATTTGCCAAATCTTGTACGGAGTTTGAATAATTTCGTTAGCACTATGTACAAAAAGTTATCACCAAACACCATGAAGATATGTCTCCGAGCTGTTAATGCTTTCTTTAATCAGATTCACTCGTTTTCTTTATGGTGATCATAATATCCTCCTGTCAGCTTTCATATGCAAGATTTGAATAGGATTATAAATTAATAATTTGAATAGATAATATATTTAATTGCAAAAGTAAACGATGCATAGTCAATAATAACGGTGACCTTGTTCCTCCTTTATTTTATTCTATTTTTATCAAGACCATGCGGCATTTTGTCGGTTTATCACCAAAAAATATGATGATTTCAAATTTACTTTTCACCCCCCCCAATATATATATGTGTGTGTGTTTTCAAATCCTTTTCAATTCAGGATTTTTCTCAATAAGTTACATCAACTTTTCTTTTCCACACTGGTGTGCCCACAATCAGATTTTTTCCTCTATGTCTCTCAATCATGCAAGTTTGTTGGTAACACATGTTAATGATGTTAGGATATATTAACGAAATAGAACGAAGACATTTCTAACAAACAGTCTTCCTAATAAAATAATTTATAATTATTTGATGATGTTTAAACTTGGATATTTCCTTCAATTATTTGAATATCTTATAATTAATGTGTTTTTATTTTATTAAATTTAGTTATTGCTAATATATCAATTTATAAGGTTTTCATAATTTATAAACATGTATAAATAATATCTTATTAAATAGTTGATTTTTATTTTATTTTATTCTATTTTGTAAAACAAGATACTCGAATCTATAATTGATCTAAATCTATCTAATTTTAATCGGTTAAGATTTAGGTTAGAAATACATTGATAACATCAGCTGAAATATAATGTAAATTTAATACAATATAAAATTAAAACAACTCAGTTCAAAACTACCTCGAATGAGCTCTAGATTTGCTGAAGCTCACAAAATTAAAGAATTGAGATTCAATTGCAAGAAATGAAAAGGTACGAGTAACGGTATTTAGCAACTTAATTAATTTATAGGAAAAATAAAAAGACGAAGATGAAGACAATTATTTCAAAAAAATTTGATCTCATTCAATTCAAAGCAACGCATCAAATTATATCAGAAAAATTTGATCTCATTCACTTTCTTTGTTTTTCAGCTGGGTCTTGATTTTGAGCGATAGGCAAATTTCATAGGTTTTCCCTTAAATTTTGATTTCTTTTATTATATCTAGTTTTTCAATACCATACAACCAAAAAATATAAAATAAAAAAATAATTAACGAAAATTCATTTAGTATTGAATATTAATAATATTTATTTATGACCATATACTTGTAATTTTTTTGGCAATTTTAACTTTTAAAGCACTATTAATTAGGAGCACATATGTTGCTAAAAGAAAGTTAGCTGAATTGAATCACAAATATAATCAAGGTTCCAAAATTAGTTAAAACCACCTCTTTTACCTCAGTTTGGCTAACCTCATATTTGCTTCTTTCTTGCATTTTCTTTTTGAATTTCAGCGATTAAAAAACCATTTATGAAAAGATAATAGTTTTATAATTTTTTTACCTAACAATATTATTTTAATGAATTTAACCAAAATTTGTATTTCAACATCACATCAAACTAATTATCTTTTATAATATACTATATTCATAATTCAATAATTATTTAACTTTTTTTTTTATTTTTTTGAAAAAAAATTCATTTTATTTATAGCACTACACGTGTTTAGGAATGTAGTTATAAATATTTTTTAAAGTATTTTTTACATAAAATATATTAAAATAATATTTTTTATTTTTAAAAAATTATTTTTTGATATCATCACATCAAAATAATCTAAAAATATCAAAAAATATTAATTAAAAATAAAAAATAATTTTTTAATTTTTTTTAAAATACTTTTAAAATGTAAAAATAAATTCTAGTGGCAAAATCAAAATATCAAATTCTTTAGGGGCTTCTTAAACTTATTATGCTTTGCATTGTGGATGTTTATTGATGCATGTAATTAATTAAAATTTTCTTCAAAAGTGATTTTTAATGAATTTAAAATAAAAAATAACATGTAAAGAATTGATATTATTTAGTTTTTTCTACTAAATAAAAAAAATTATTCGAATGATAAATTGAATATTTTATTATTTCAACTCTATTTTTAATTGTAATTGTCGCACATGACATCGTGACAACCTTAAAAATTATTTAGATTATGAAAAAAGAATGAATTTTTCTGGCATCTAGTTCTTTTAGAAAAAAAAAAGATCTTGTTTAAAGAATTGTTACCTAATATTATATTCATTAAAAACCCTAACTAGTCAGCGAAGATTATATGGTACGAGACTGATTATGTAAAAGAAAAAATTATATTCTTTAAATGTTATGTCTGAAGTAAATTGTATTGTTGGTTTTGTCTTAAATTTTTAAATATTTATTGGTTTATACTTTGATGGTTTACTTGCAATATTCCTATATCTGATGCTAGTAAATATTCAACTACGGATAATTCCAACTCTGACGTTGGTAAATATCACTTAACTCTAAAATAAATTAGATCAATATTTTTTTATTCCTAACTCCAGTGCTAGTGAATAAATAAATAAAATAAAATTTATTTTTATGCATGCACATATTTTTTTATTTTTCTAGCTATATATAAAATAAAATACAATAAATAAAAATAATATAAATTTAAATTGATATTTTTATTCTTGAATCTGGTGTTAGTAAATAAACCAATAAATTTATATTATTTTTCTTCATGCATATATATATATATATTTTATTTTTTCTATTTTTTCTATTTTTTTATTTTTAGGCTAGGCCTAGTTCAGCATGTATAAGCTGGGCTGGACCCAGCTAGCCCGGCCCGGTTAGTGGCTCAAGTCAGTGACCTTGCTGGGCTGAGCAACACGAGCGCGTTAACGCACGCTTGCCACACGGTGCAAGTGAATTAAAATTCACTTCCACAGTGTAAATGCTACTTAGCGGCAACAAAATGAAGAAGAAGAAGCCGTTAACCTGGTCAGCTGGAGGCGAAGGTTCGCGGTTGCTGATTAACCTGCCTCTTTCTTGCTTCTCTTGTTCTCCTTGTCTCTCTCAATGTCTGCCTGGTGCTGGAGCTTGATGACGAAGACAATGGCAGAGATGTGTTGATTGGCCAAAGCTAACTTCTCTCCTTCTCTATTTCTGTCTCTGCTGTATGCTCCTGTGGTTTTTTTTTTTTTTGTTCATTCCTTCTCAAGCAATAACAACAGTGGCTGCTGAAATTGGAGCCACCGAAGAAGAGGTCGAGAGCGTACCCTTTTTTTTTTCTTCCCTACTGCTGTTCGTTCCTTTTCCCCTGTCTTCGTTTGTGTGTCCCCTGTTTCTGGGTTTCTCCTTTTCTGGTTTTCCGTCTCTGTTTCTTCCTCTGATTTTCGACCCCCTTGTTCTAGGTTTTCTTCTCCCTTTTATAGAGAAGCTTGCCTCTCAACTAGTCCTGCCTTTGCAGGACTGTTATGGAATCCACGAACGAGATCATGGGCAAGAGACGTGGTCGATGATCAGATTTGTTGTAGATTTTCAGATCTCCAGTTGAATCGGGGCGAAGAAGACCACATGGCTGTTCCACTAGTAACGACGTCGTTTCGGCAGAAAGTGACATTTTCATTTTGACCCTTGCTTTCTTTGGAAATTTGATAGTTGGACCTCAATTAAAATCCCTTTTAATTTTACCCTTGTATTAATTTCAATTAAATCCTTAAATTTATTTAATTAATTAAATCAAAGTTTAATTAAGTCCACAAACTTATTAAATTTTCTAATTTCATTAATTAAACTAATCTAAATTGTAATTTAAATTTTAAACTTATTAATTCTTTAATTTCTGATCAATTTACTTTTAAATTTGATAATTGTATCCCTGAATTTTAAATTTGTATTGTTTTAATCCTATTCTCAAATATATTTTTATCTATTTATTTTGTATTATTTATTCAAAAATTGGGTTATGAAAGCAATGTTAAAAATTAAAAGAAACACTACAAGAAAAAACTTTAAGAATAAAATGAACTTACTGTTAAATGATCTCAAAGTAAATTTATTTACGGGCCCTGAAAATCTAAACGTTCGTACATATTCTTGGGTTTTTTCTTATCATATTTTCTTGATGTTTAGCATTATTTTATTTTTAATCTCGTAGATTATGTTATTGATATGGAAAATATTTTTTTTCCCTCTTCTGTAAAATAGATGAATTTATATGCTAAATAAAAATATCGATCATTAATAATAATAATAAACCTTAATTTACACTTACAAACTCTTATTTCATTAATGGCGTTGGAGGGACTAACATAAAAATATTAAATATTCAAGGACATGTTTGAAAACTCTGTCCATAATTCCTAATTCCAGTTCTTAAGTCCCCGGCTCTGGTGATGAGAATGGTTTATTCTTTATTCTCGTTGGGGATATACATCCAGATCCTATGAAAAAGTTAATGACAAAGTATATTTCACCCTCTTTACTTTACAAAATATTCCACTTTGACTGCTGCCTTATTAAAACATCCGCAATATCAATCTCGAATTCTACAAGTTTCTGCGACGCGAAGCTTACCATCTAAATTAACAAATGGAGACCTTTCACTACCTGTCTCGTTTACTCATTTTCTTCCTGCGAGGCAACATCTTCCATTGCACCATGACTTATTCGTCAATAAGTGAGTGAGTTTGTATGATCACGTAAGAAAAACTTGGAAATAACAAAAAAAGAGAACTTTTTTTTTTATATATATATATACTTTTCGTTTGATTGTTTAGATGGGAGATTAATATTGCTACAAATTATAGAATTAATTTGATATCCGCAATTGGAATTTAATTTAGAGTCTAGGATCCCTAATAGATCAATTAATTTACTTATAAACTATTGTGGATGAAGTATATTTCATACCAAAATATAAAGAGAAGTACCATACTTTATGAATTCAAATGAGAATACCAGGAACTGTAAGTAAGAGAATTATAATTACGAGTAGAGGTTAAAGATATGAATAAATTAGTACATGGAGTGCAAGTATCTTAAGAATCTTTACTTACAATTTGCAACAATATTTTTTTTTTTTGTAAGAATCTACGGGGAAAACATGACTAATAATGGATGCCGACAAGTTATAGATAACTTCAGAAAAAAACTCATAATAAATAAATTAAAGAACGAGCTTTTTAGAAAAAATATATTTCCCACTTGAAATTGAAGAGAACAGCTACCTAACATCACCTCTGGTACAAGAAAAGAGACACGCTATTTTAATTGTACCTAAATAAGTTTACGGAATTAGTTATAATAATAATAATAATTAATGTTGGAAAATTAATTCGGTCAGAATATGTGATGCTGGAAAGATTTGCAATGGATAATCAACCAGTTTATATACATTGTAACACTTGAACACGTTAAACACTCCTCCTAAAAAAGCATTTTCAACATTCAAAGCAGGCATTATTCGTCGCTTGAGTATATATTACAGTACAGCTCACAACTCCTACAAAAGATGGTTCATCTAAGAACATGTGCCCGTCTTCTACTCCTAACCCAAGAACCATGTTTTACAACTCAATTAACCATTTTCAATGATATTTCATTCAAGATCGGTCCAATTTGCTATCTACTTTTCTCATTAAGGGCAATCAACACCGCTCATCATAGCCAATATATATTAAACCTCTAACTGTGCAAAATATACTTGTTATATGCACTCGTCTCAACCGAATCATTGGCTATGCTATCACTTGTTTTTGAGATATGTATTAGGGAGTCCTTTTAAGGATCTTAATGTGCGTGTGAGGGCTTGTATACATGATCAATGGGAATCATATTTAACTCGAAAGTCTAAACTAATATAATATGGATTCATTTTATATATAAGCATCTTATTTTTTTTTCACTAACATATACACCTAATAAATAAATACATGAATATAATATAATATAATATAAAAAGTTGAGAATGAAATATCCATTATAAGACTTAAATCTTTAAAATAGAACTAAAATTAAGTATTAAATTTAATTTGGTAACGAAGACTTCAGAAGATTTAATGAATTCTATATTTAAATTTTAAGCCCAGAATATTGGATGTAAGTGAGGAGAGAAATGTTGAAAAGTAATCACAGATGAAAAAATAAATACATGAACGCCTAGCAAAATAAGAGAATGAAGGTAATCCACCACAGAAGTCACAACTCATTTAGATATAATCTAAATTCAACATAAATTGGGTGGAGTTTCTTGATGAATTAAAAAAAAATAACTAAAAAAATCCACTGCTAAGTGGCTAGAATCTACATAGCATTAAAAGCATCACATGTTCTAATGATAACTTCAAATAAAAATGGAATTTTCTAACCGACAAGCTTAGTGCTTTTATTGATTATGCAAAATAAGCCTATAGTGAAGTATCATTCGGTGAAGGATCATTCAGTGAATTAAGGAGGTTTCGGAAGCCTACAAGCTACTTTGTCTTGCAGTACCGCTTCAGGAGTTCTGCCTTGAAAATCAAGTGGAGATCATCCTCGGCCACCATAAAACTGCCCCAGAACAATGCTTGGATATCTTCTTCTTTTTTCACTTGTATAAAAAAGAGAGTCATCTGAAAACGTAGCCCTCCTTGACCCTCGAGACCTTGCAGTTTGAAACAGTCCTCTTGAAGAAGCAATTGGGGACCGTGTCACGTAGATTTGATAGTTCAGCTGTCATCAATGCTCATCCCGGCTGGAATAGAATTTCTTTGAAGCTTTGGCACTAGCCCTAGTTGACAAAAATATGATATCTTTCTTATTGTCATACGTATACTAAACAGCCGTTTCAAACCTTAATCACGTTAACTAGCACGCATTCACATCCTGCACAGCACAAATTACTGAGTTCATATCATGGCCGAAAAGACGTACAGCCAACAGATTTTGCGATGATCCAGATGTGCAATGGCCCTTGTTCTTGAATGCTTCAAATTAAGGTTAAAGGGTTATGATTAGAAATGAAAATAGGGTCGCTTAGTGTATAATTATCGTCCAAGATTAAGTCAAATATTTTGTATTTTTCCAGTTGCTGCACGGTATCTTCTAAACCACGCGATAACGTTGGATTATGGCCACTAACAGGGTCCCTCCATTCAATTCAGGCCATACCAGCAATATTTCTCCTTTTTTATTTGATCAAACCTTGTGTTCCTACCCAGTCATCACCATTGGAGCAGTCCAGCTGGCCTGGATCATGCCCTTTGGCCTTTTCTCTGTTTGTTTTTTACTAGGCACATCAAGTTCCATCCCACAAGTATGGTATGTCATCGTATCATAAATGATCAGATTTGCCTAAGTTACAGTTTAATGAGGCTTACGATGGTACGCACAAAGGTAACCAATATGTTGATCATTAATCCAAACGAGAATCACGCGGCACGATTATAATATAAAAAGCAAAACAAAGACACAGAAGGCACGTCACCTTTTCTCTCAGAAACCAGGGCTCACTCTTTGTATCTTCTATATAAAGCATGTCCAACCTAGCTCTTCTACCCAGTCATTATTTTCTTTGAGAGTGCATAGAATATTTGTTTTGATATAGAAAACAATGGCACTACATGGAAAGATTGAGACAACATTAGAACTCAAGTCCTCCGCAGAGAAGTTCTACAAAGTGTGGAGGAGCCAGTCCTTCCATGTTCCCAAACATGCTTCCAAGCATATTCAAGGAGTTGATGTACATGCAGGTGACTGGGAGACTGCGGGCTCTATCAGGATTTGGCAGTACACAATCGGTAAGGCAATGCTAAAACGTGCACGCTTTCTTTTGATTCTGTTACTTCGACGAAAAAAGCTGCTAAAAAACTAACCACAAATGTTAATTTAGTTACATGGACGTGCTTTAATTTTTCTCTAAGGTTATAGAATTTGACTGTTCATTGGACAGAAATTCTTAACATTCTTAACATAATTGCATGCGATAAGGAAAGTCAAGTACTCTTATTGGTGCTGCTGCTGATTCTTCGAATGCAAGCCCATGTCAGTTTATGTAAACAGTCAATTTTAAAAACCGATGTTATTATCTAATACTCTCTGTGCCATGATGCAACCATAGGAGGAAAACCCGGGGTCTTTAAAGAGGAGGTTTCCTTCGATGATGAGAACAAGACCATAACTCTTAATGGTTTGGAAGGAGATGTCATGAAAATTTACAAGGTCTATAAGCCCATCTGGCAGCTTACACCCAAAGGCTCGGGCTGCCTGGCAAAACTGACCATTGAGTACGAGAAACTCCATCCTGAAGTCCCGGTTCCGGAGATTTATGTTGATTTTATGGTTCATATGACGAAAGACATCGACGAAGCCCTTTGCACCGAGTAATGGAAGGGGTCATCGATCTCGACAAATAAGCATCACATGTTTGTGATCATGCTAGTACTTGTATAATATATATCTAAGCTTTCGTGCAATGAGTTTCAGTGCATCAATGTGTGTTGTATTTCCTTTGTGTAATCTACAAAACTATTAAATAAAAGTAGAAGCTAAAGCTGCGGCTGCTTCCTCATTTGTAATGCTATTTCATCTCTCTTTTTGTCTCGCTCAAATAGTTTCGTGTATGGTCACTATATATTCAGACCCGATGGAACCATAATTTGGTATTGTCATTGAATTTGAACTGGAGAGTAAATATTGATATCTTTTGATTCAATATCCTGTTTAATTTTCTGTATAAAAATTATTTTGGCTTAATCCTTAATTTGACGCATCCCAAAAATAACTTGAATAACAGGTACAAAATATGATTTGATGGTTTAATTTTAAAAAACTATATATATCAGATTCACTTTTATTTGTCATAACTTATTTTTGCCTCCCGAATGAAAAATAAAAAAATAAAAAATAAAAAATATTAAATATAAATAGTGAACAAAGGATGTTAACGTGCCCTAAAATAGTTAAAAATTAGTTGAGGAGGTTAAAAAATATAAAGATTAAAATTTGACAATATTTTATTGACTGATAATAGCCCTGTTGACAAAAAAAATTTAATTTGAAAAAAAAAGTTCAAAATCAATTGTATATAGACTTAATTAAATTTTATTAAAGGTTTAGTTAAATCTATGGAGAGTTTGATGACAATAAAAATTGATTTTGGAGTCAATTTAGCCTTTAATTAGAAGAAATTAAAGTTTTGATGTTAAATTATAATTTTTGAAAATAAATTTGGTCAAATTGGGGTCTTAATTATATAAATATTGAAATTTGATAGCTAATTAGAAACTTGATTGAAGAAATCTGAAACCAATGATCAAAATAAAAAAGGTGTGTAAGTAAAGGGGTTGGAATTAAAATCGGTCAGGAGCCCAATTAAAGAAATTAAAAGTTTATTGATCAACTGAGGGTTAAATTGTTTAATTTCAAGACCGATGACTAAAATGAAAGAGGCTGCCAACTTCAAGACTACTGTTGGATTTTTGGCAGAGATGCAATTGCATTGATTTTAAATTAAAATTATAATTTATGACTTGATTGAGCAAATTACAAATTAAGAATGAAAGTAAAACTTAGCAATTTTTTTGCCACCTTTGTATTTAAATGAAATGATGCGTTTTGACAAAAAAAAAACATCGTTTCATGCACTATTTTTTTTTTTAAAAAGAAGGCCTGAAATTGTACTGTTTTGAACGGCACCATTATCTTATTTTCCTGGACACGCAGAGAATAGGGAATGAAAATTTGTTTTTCCACTCTGTTTCACACTAACTTCCCTCCCTTCAATGGCTTTAAAATGAGATCGACACAACCCACTTTTCACTTGTTGGACGGATGGTGGAGGGACAACAACACAGTGGCTGCCCTAGCTACATCTCCTCCTCCTTGTTTTTGCCTATAAAAATAAAGAAAATGGAAGAAAAAAAACTAAGAGAGAGAAAAGAGGAGAGAGAGATCGAGACTAAAAGGATAAAGAGGTGAGAGAGAGACATAATAAAAGAGAGAATATAATAGAGAAGAGGGAAGAGAAAAGAAGAAAAGAAAAGAAAAAACAGAGGCTCTTGCCTTTGTACAGTGAGGTAGAATGAGGAGCATTACCGACCATTGTCTCCACCACCGTGAGCCACTATAAACAACAACAACCACTGCCTTTCATGTCAGGTACTCTTCTCTCCTTCCTTGCTTTGTTTTCTACTTAATTTTATTCATTTGCATGTAGAATATGAGCAATTCACATGTCGCAACAAGATGAAAACAATTAGCTAGTTACACTGCCATGCACAGTAACTAGCCAATGATAATATAATAGTTCAGCCTTGACCTGTTTTGCATATTTGGTCATTATTGTCCTGTTTTGTTTTGGGCTTGTGTTGGCCGAATTCATTTGATGTTGGGTAAGAGCAAGCCCGTTTCATGTCTGGCCGGTGGTGGCCCGTTTCATGTTGGGTTGATGCTAGCCCGTTTTGTTATATGTTGGGTTGATACTGACCTATTTTGTTATATGTTGGCCCATCATTTTTATATTGGGCCATGGTGGTCCATTCCAAATAAATACATTATAAAAATATAAATTCAGTATTAAAATATCTAATTTTCATCAAAACTTTTAAAAATACAAAAAATTAAAAAAATTATTTTTGTGCATACGATCAAGTGTCTCAAAGCTAAAAAATTATATTATATTTTTCATACACCAAAAACAATGTTTTGACATGCATTTTTGTTTTAATAACCAATTTATTTAAGTTAAGAGAAAATTAGTTAAAATTTCAAAAATAACAAAAAAATTTATTTTATTTATTATCTCTTAGTATCTAGAGTATGACATTATATGTAATATGTATTTTGAATATTTAATTCTTTTTTTAACAATAAATAGTTAGATTTTACTGCATTAAGATGAGAATCTCCTTTTTAAGAAAGGATTGTCTGTAACCTTAGATAGAACAATAATTAAAAATTATAATACAACTTTAAATTTTATCAGAAAAAACAATACAGTTTATCTTAAATAGAACGTATTTGAAATGATAATATTTTTTATTTACACAACTAGTTTTTATATCCAATCACTAAGAATCAGTTAGAATTTTTAGTAATTAAAATACCAAGAAACAACTTTCATTCAAACTTTTCGTTAAGAAGAGAGACAAGAAACTTTTCATTAATAAAAGACACAGGAATCCTGTCTCTTCGTATTTGTTTGTTAGAAATATATCTTTTTGTTTTTTCCCAGAGAATGGACAATTACCGTAACTCCTCGTACATGTAACAATATATATATATATATATATATATATATATATATAAAGAGAGAGAGAGAGAGAGAGAGAGAGAGAGAGAATTGTAGGGGAGTCGTGAATCACATGTACACAGGTTGTAGGGGAATCTCTGCTATTTTCTATTACGCCTTCATACAAGGCCTGCATTAATAAGACCATAATGAGTTGTTGACTCAAGCAAGACATCATTGTTTTTTTATGAAGTAATTAAACAAAGTTTATTCAGAGTTAATAAAAAACAAAAATACTTAAATATTTTTATTTATTTAAACAAAACAGGAGAGCATCGTACTACATATCCATAAGGGAAATACGGAGGACAGAATGGCCACTCCATTATACGAGTCCTTGATCACAGCTGAACGTGATTTGAGACTCAAAAAGATTGTCCTGAATTCAACAAAAAGAAAAAGGACATCTCATTATTATTAAATTAGATAACAATCAACAATCTTAACAGCTTCCAATGTTCTCATATCCAATGCATTTAGACATGCTGACCAAGGAATGGAGTTTAAGAAATTAAATTAGTGGTAGAGAAATAATTGTTAATAGTAGTAGCCTATCTCAGAGATTGAACAAATCTGAAGGTAGGGGACCTGTAAATATCCAGGCATCCCTTTCCAGAACATATTAAGTTGTTGTCTTGTCCATTCACCATATCCTTATGGCCGCAATATTAGCAAAATGCTCTATTATGATATAAAATGGGTTATTTTTAGTGATTTTAAGTATTTTTATTGCTCCAAAAGGTATCCAAAAAGACATGAATTCAACTGCAGTAATCGTGCCCTGCAGTGTAGTTTTAAATCTTGATGGAGCCATCAGTCTCCCAGTCACCGTGATGTACATTAACTACTTCGCAGCTGGAGTTTTGAGTTCTACGGCTGTCTCCAGCTAATGTTGCAGAACCAATGTTAAATGTTAAATGTACGGTTAAAAAGACATGTTTTAAGCTTGATTAGGTGTTAAATATGCAAATATTTTGAGAATCACAACCATGCTTATACAAATAAATTTTTTCAGTACCCCAACAAGATTTAGGATCATCCAAATTGTTAGGTTGGTTGCCATTAGGTTGCTCTGATACCACTTGTAAGGATTACGGACACCACATATCTCCACATTGGTATGATATTGTCCACTTTGGGCCTAAACCCTCATGGATTTGCTCTTGGGCTATACCCAAAAGGTCTCATACCAATGGAGATATTTGTCCATCCTTATATACCCTTGATCCTCCCCATTTCTAACCAATGTGGGACTTTGGTCGTATACCCAACACAAATTAATTAGTTTCTATTTTTTTTTAATTTTAAAAAAATATTTAGTGGTTAAGAAAAATTAAGAAATATCTCCTGACCTCAAAAAATTTGAAATTGTTTTTGAGAGTACTTTGAATCTTTATTAGCATGCATGAAAAATCTTCAATTCAAAATATCAAAGAATGAACTTTTAAAAGGGTTTTTTTCGACAATCAAAATTTGAACTATTAACCTTAACGGTCACATCGAAGGAAGGGCTATTACTTATCCCAAGGATAAAATAGTGTAAGCCTTAATATGTCATAACTTTCACAATTGAGGATACAAAGGCCATTAAACCCAATTTGAAGTTTTCTTTCTTTCAATCGGCTAGCAAAATGACTTTGAATTTATGATTTTTTAAAATGTTAACTAAACATTAAAGTTTAATGATTTTTTATTTGGGAAAATATGTTAAAAAATAATACAATTTATATATTAATATTTTATTAAATAATTCAAAATTTTGGGTTGAGATGATTTTTATATAAGACAAATGTAAGAACATTTTCAATTGTTTGATTTATTTATTTGTTCACTTATTGCCTTCTTTAATCAGCAAATTGATCTCCAGCAACTAACAAAAATAGCAAGTAAAATTCATGCAACCCCTACCGAGATAGCTTGTAACAATGAGTAAAAAGGACATGGAATGTATTAAAATGAAATTATAAAAATCTTCAAACTTGTATAATCGATATTATAGAGCCCCCATTAAATTAAAAATGTCATGCGCATGTAGTTATGCAGATGACGCTACAGCGTCACTAACACTAGGATTTTCCATATCCAAGATATGTTGTGATGATTTGATATGAGTAATATATTAAATAAATGAAAATACAAGTAACCGATATAATATATATAGCAACTTGTTGATAGAGGATTTTCTGCCTCTTCAAGTCTCTTAACCGATATAAATCTTATTATCTTATCCCAACTTCAATTTTACCTAATTTTAGCCATTAAATTAAATATTAAATGTTGTTTCTATCGTTTTCCTCTTCTCACCCTACGTGATAACAGCCATTTAGTGGTTAAAATTGAGCCGGTTTGTGGCCTGCGATTGGTTACGTTGGTGGTGGCTGTGAGATAACGATGATGATGGTATGTAGCGCCGTGATGAGAGAAAGATTTAATTATGATGAATTAATTTCTGCTCTAAATTAAAAAATCCGACAACTGGTTGGTTGCTTCAACTTCTGAACCTCCCCCAAGAGAATATCGTTGTTTCTCATAAAAAGAAGAAGAAGTTATATCTAGAAAAAAAATCATAAATAAATACGAACAGAAATTGGTTTGAAAACAAAACGAGACTATTTATATAGCTGGGCCAAAAAGCTTTAACTTGAATCTGGGCCCAGCTCTTGCAGAGAGACCCAATATGGCTTTCACAATGGTAAGTAATAATATATCCTACTAACAAGCTACCAAGAGCTGCGCTGTTTGACATGCTCTAAATTTAATTTAGAGATTTTAATATCGTATTTAAAATTATTTTGAATATAAAAAATTCAATTGTAAATAAAATTAAATTTTTATAAATAATATAAAAATAAATGAGATATCAATCTTACTAAATTATTACACTTAAAAAGTTAATATTAAAATTAATTTTTTCAAAACACTTATTGTTAATCTTGAATAGATTAGAAATCCCGAGGGTAATATAAAATATAAAATAAATTTAAAATTATATAAATTTAATTTATTAATTAATTAAATTCAAATTAAATACTATAATTAAATTTAATTACAGTTCCCGTAATAAAATGTAAATAAGATGATACAAAATTTGAGGGGAAGTGGGTGAGAGGGTTACTGCTGTGTCTTTACTGTATTACGAACATCTTTTCTGGAACCGACCCTAACCATTTTGATTATCACCTTTCTCACTTCTCTTTTCGTTTTTTCCAGATACGGCAGAGAAGATGATCCAAATATAAGCAACATTAGGCTCGCACCTGCAAGAAATTTTGAATGATTACCACCTAATATCAACAATAAGGGACAAGAAGCAAGTAGAGATGCTTAAAATGAGAAATTGGAAGCAGCATACATGTCCCAGTTTAAGTTTTTCGGATGACAATAGCTTGTTAATGTTGATATCCACAGTTTGCTATTCCCAAGCTAAACACCTGGCTCTGTTGAATTTCTTGAATCCAGTACACCGTCAAGAAAATGCATAATCTGCTGTACGGTTCCTACCATTTAAGGGGTCATTTACCTCGTAACCAAATCAAAATATCTGGTGTCTTAAAATCACTTACTTCTTTGGTACCAAAGGCTGTTGCAGACAGCCCATTGGTGATTATATTTTTAAGAACATACTCTTCTGGCTTTGCACGTTCGTTAGAGGCCATCTAAATGAATTTTTCTGGGACGACTAAAGAAAGATGCTGTGATGCATGCATATAGCCATAGCAGATGGAAAGAAAGTGGCAAAAGCGGGGGAGAAGGTCACACTGTGGCGCAGAATCTTGATAATCGAAATACCAAGAAATCAAATGAAAGAATAGTGCGCATTCTAAATTAAAGACCTGATTGGCTGACATTATCTTCTAAGCATATCCTGAGCCGCGCTTTAGCATGGAAATCAAAAGATAGAAACTAACAACGAATAAGAGCCAGGGGGCAGAACATTTTACCAAGCACAGGAGCAACCTCGATCCAAACCCACCTTTCACCAAGAAGAAACCATGTAAATCCAGAACCCCAGACTGGCTCCAAACCATAAATGATTGCAGTTTCTGTTGCTGAAACATCACACGTTGCAGAGATCTGCGAAGTTAATAAATAAAGCGACTTATGATCACATTCACTTTTATTTGACAGGAAAAGTCTTAAACAGCACAATTTTCTAAATCCGATTGAAGCCATTTTGGTTAAACTCATCAGTGATCTTTCATTCCAGAGGCAAGGATCATCATGATCCCACAAATCATCATGCAACGTCAGGGTCACTGAGAGTTGGGAGATTCCAATTCCGTTCCCAAACAGATTTCGCATTTAATTTTAACTGAAATTGAATCTACATAGCAACTTCAATAATATTATATAAAATTTGTCTCGCTTATAAAATACAATAAGTTTCTATGCAATTGTATTTTATTTTTTTTTGGTTATGAATTACCACATCCCAAATGAACTAACTGTAGCCTTGGAGAAATTCATAAACCCACAAGGCAAATAAAATATAAACTACACCTCCCACAGACAATTATCAAAGACAAAAAATAAAATAAAATAAATAAAAGGACAATCCAAGGTGCCTTTAATATTAAAGAATAAAAATATCAATTTTCTATTAAAAGGGAAAAAGAAATCTGCCATCGTTAGTCCTCTTTCAAACAACATCAGAAGATCTATAAATCACATTAACTAATATAGACACAAACTTTACGGGCCTAGAGGGAAGAATTGCCAAAGGTAGAGAATGATGGATAGTGCATTTCAAAAGGGTTGCGCTTGCAAGCGAAGTAAAAATGAGGAATTTCCCAGAACCAGGGTTGGAAAGACAACTGGGGATCTACTTTCGAGTGTTCAAAGATTTAATCGGGGCAAACTTTATGAGAGCTGAGTGTGAAAAGTCATGATGTCTATGCCTTGGATAGTTGGAATGATTTTATGCAGCCATATCCTCAAATTAAGCACCCATTAAGGTGCTTTCCCTTTATTACCTTCTTCTTTCACGTAAGTTGAAATGCAGGACTAAAGCAGCGTGACAAACAAGAAAGCACAGGAAGAAAAATAAGGACAAAGGTGTGAAACTTATTTCAGAAATTTGAGGTTTCCTTCGGAAAGTTGGCAAATTGAGAAAACAATTTATCGCATCTCTGTGCTCTCTCCATAAGCACAAACCAGTTGAGAATATGCCAGTGCAGAGTGACGGAATCCATGGAAATGCAGTCATCCAATGCCATACCATTTCCCACTTCCATGATGGCGGATCACAAGTTTGGACACCACCAAACCTGCCTCCAGCAAAATATCATATTGTTGAGGAGATAGCAATAACACATACCTCAATTAGCTATAACTTCTTCAAACCATGCGTGAAGATAACCAGACTCCATTTCTTATGGACATTTACGCTGTAAACACACCTTGTATCCAAGAAGAGGTAATAAGTTCTTTCTGTTTGTGTTTCTCCATACATGTTCCGTTCTAAGCATATTCACACCAAAAAACACCACAGTTAAGAAGTTCAAGAGATCATCAATCTGGGATGTGCAAAAACAAATCCAATATTATAGAAGGTTGAAAACGAGCTTATTTTATTCAAACCAGTTGAAGGAAAATTAATATAAGAAGAATGCTTGGTCCTTCCACTTCGATCATCATCAAATGCAACGAACAATAAATCACTAATCAACAAAAACAAGGATCAACACCTACACTGGGAGGAGATCCACTGGATTCCAGTGCAAGGCCTACAATGGACATGAGAGCTCCACACCATGTATGTGCAGGAACTGTTGCTCCTAGCATACCATCAAGCAAAGGAACCACAATTACCTGATCAATTTATACACAAACATATGCCCAATTTTGTATCTTTTAAGTACATGTACGAACTAAACCAAGAAAAAAAAAACTTGGATTGAGACACAACGTAGAGGCTGATCAAGAAATTTACAGTGAATGCAAGTGAGATTCTAGCTCAGCGGTGGGAGGGGCTTGTCCCCTTCCTCAGCACATGAGTTCGAACCTTACCATGCACGCCTGTTATCCCCGCGGTGCCTTACCTGTTCACTGGCCTTGCAGGATGTTCAATGAACCGTGTGGATTAGTCGTGGTGCGCGTAAGCTGGCCCGGACACCCCACGTAAAAAAAAAAAAAAAAATTTACAGTGAACACGACCAGCATCTGATGTGTGCAGCCCGAGTGCTGACTTAGGTACCCTAGACAAACCCAAAACCCCAACTCTATACGGGTCCGAACATCATCCTATGCTTGCAATGCAAATGGAGAGAATGGAATGGCTGATACAACAAATCTCACAACAGTGAAAGCTGCTGGATCCCTTATTGCTTCAACTTCTTTCACAACTGTAATGTTATTCGCTACAATATAAAAAAAATAAAAATAAAACCAAAAACTATCACAAAATCAAAGTTGCGGCCACACACAGGACAATGCATCTAAATTCAAACAAGGATATTTCAAACGGATGATGGGATCTATATAATTGCAAGCATATAAAGTTTCCATCTAAAGTCAACAAGGTAAAATTATTAACAACAAATCCTCAATCACAAACCAGGATATTTTAGCGCAATCATATGTCAAATCCACCTCAATATCTAGATACTTCAAATAAAATAGAATGTAATCTATAATGAATGACTATTCTATTAATCACAATTCGCCAAAACAGCAATATTTTTTTTTTTAAAAAAAAAGGTTAAATTCAAGCTTCTTCAATTTGTTTCATCTCCTATGAGAATAATTTTTTTTTCAAAAAAAAGGAGAGTCACGTGACATAGACAATGGTGACGCCGTTGAGTAAAGTTATGGAGTGCCTGACTTTCCTTCCTGGACGCGTACAGTATCCTCCGCCACGAATATTTCTTCCCAAAAAAACGTCTTAAAATTTAAGCTTTTGTTTCTTCTGATTCAAAGTCAGAAGAACAGAGAGGCCAACAAAGAAAAGCGCGGAGACTGATCATCGCTTGTTAATTTGCGTTTGTGCACGCTCTAACTTTGCTTCTTCTTCTTCTTCTTCTTTTTTAATTTAATTATTGAAGTAAAAACATATTCTGCAAAATTAAAGTTTATGATGAAAACCTTATAAGGTTTGATTTTTTTTTCACCTTCCTATTATAGATTATAGTTTGGGAAATTACACTTTATTTCCTTAATTTTATACACATATTAGCACTTAAAGTCCTTAAAATTATTTATATTTTGTAATTATATTCATTTTAATAACTAAAAAACATCTAGAGCCTCAAAATAATAAAATCGCCATTCATAATTTTTAATTACAACAATGTTATCCATAATTCCCAGAACATAAATCCATTTTAGGTATTTTGTTAAATTATTTTTGGGCATCATTAATGTTCACTTTTCTAGGATTCATAATAAAGAAAGGAACACAATTCATTCACTAAAAAACATTACTTCCCTTAACTAAACTCGAATGCATTTAATATTTATAATATATGACAGAGAAATACATGAATTAGAGAAGTTAAGGAAGAGGCAAGCAAGAACAGTCATCTGGTATGCTCTGGCTTTCATTTGTCATTCTCTTCTCTCCTAATTTGACATGCCTAGAATCGAAGGTGAGCACCAAACTTCCATCAATCCTCTTTAATTCGAACCTCTCAACCAACCAACACAGAGCCACCATTCCTGCACTTTCCCTTGCCATCAAAATCCTCATCTCTTGACCTTCACTTCACTTTCATCCCCATTAGCCCACCCGGCTCGCTCCTTCTTACCCGTATTTCATTCTCTCCCACTTAATATAGTTTATGGCGGCCGTAGATCTTCCTCTAATCCGTTCCCTTAATTATTATATTTTATCAAGGAAAACAGAGTTTTTCATCAAAGAATCCAAATCTATTTAATAATTCTGGCATTGATATAAAAATATTCTTTTTTTTTATTACTTTTGATTGCAACTATCCATCAAAATTTTTCAATAAAAAGTAAAAGCATTGGAGTAGATCCGTATATCCATACACATTCAAATTGCAAATACAATCTCTAAATCTCATCATTACGCGTCAACAAAACTATAAAACTACAAATAATATGGGAAGTTAACAAAAAAGGAAAATGAAATTTACAAGGCAAGCCTTGCAAAATCAATTCGAGTTACAGTTTAACAACTGCTCCACCCTTGACCCATCCAATATGCTCTTACCTCCACCTCCCTGATGAATTCAGCCTCATGATTTAGCCAAAACACAAATGCCCATCGAGTTTCTTGTCAATTCCCAGACTAGGAGAATGAATGCAATTCTTAATCGGAAATAGAAACAAATCCTACAAAAAGAAAGAATTCGAATCGTTTCAAAGGAAAAGGTAGATTCAGAGTTTTGAGATTCGTCGAAAAAACCCAAATTGATAGAACCTAATTGAGAAGGGAGAGAACAGAGAGGAAAAGATTGGATTTTTTTTTTTGACATGGCAGCTGTTATTTATGTTATATTATACACGCAGATAATTTTATCTTTCTATCATTTTTTAAATTTTATTTGACTTATGCGATAAAATTTTAGAATTTATTTTTGTGATTATTCCTAAAAATTATCGTGAACTTTTCACTGTGAATTAAGTCTACTGCCGTCTTTAAAATTGTTACTGTGGATTAAAAGTAGAATTTAAACCTTTTAATAACTTTAGTTTATGATAAAAATAATAGTTAAGAAAATAACTTTAGGAGGCGGTAGACTGCGACGTTGAAGTTCATCGACATATCATTTCAACTACCGAATTTATCAAACATTATTATTAGATATTTAAAATTCCAGTAATAATTATTTTAAAGTATTTTTTATGTGAAAAAAATTTTTTTATTTAATTAAATTTTTTTACGTATGTTAACAAAAAATCTGAGCTGCAAATAATTATTTGTCCACGCCTCTTAATAATAGCCACGAGCGTGCCAAGAATCCAACCAAGGATTTGCAAATCAAGTTCACGATGTATTCAATGGCTTGGCCTAGCGGTGGAAAGGACTTGTGTTTTTTTACTGCATCTGGGTTCGAGTCCTGGCGTGCATGTCTGTCATCCCCACGGTGTCTTACATGCCTACTGGGTTTGCAGGGTATTCAGCGAGCCGTGAAAATTAGTCGTTGTGCGCGCAAGCAGGCCCGGACACCTCACGTAAAAAAAAAAAAGTGAGATGTACAGGCAAGGACAGATCACCGGAAAGACACGATATTTTGATTTTGAAATCAAATTAGTTTTAATTGAATTTAATTTCAAATTTCAAGTTTTTTTGTTTTACTTTTTAAATGAATAAGCTGAAATTCTTGATTTGTCAAACATATGTTAATTTATAAATTGTCTATACTAATTCTTTAGGCAAAATTGAGACTCACCCAATGAAAATGCATGTTTCCCTTAGCAAAACTAATAGAGACTTCCGAAGGGGGGGCAAACTATTAAGTTCTGAGGGCTGCCTTACGTATCACCTAGCTAGCGTCCCAAAAATCCAACCCTGCACATAACATTTATTATATGTGTATAGCATGTTCTTTGCTTTGTTTGCTAGTTGCTCGGCACCTATACGTAGTTTAGAATTGAGTAGATCAGACCTTCATGCATAGATTCCTTGCTCTATAACTTCAAATTCAAGTCCAATTCCTTGCCCGTTAAATGAGAGGATATTCTCATCAAACAGAGATTTGCCGAGGAATGGCGAAGAAGAAAGTAGATCTGAAAACCAACAGTACTGTTAAAAACCAACCACCTTGTTTTATCATGCATGAGGAGCATGAATGCGACCTACATTGATTAACATTAATAGAACCTTTTAATGAGGTCGTTGATGCATTGTATTAAATTTAGCATTTCCAGCCATGCATGCCGTTGTGGGACCTTTCCACTGCTCATACGACCTCTTCATTGGTGATGAAAATGATGATGATGCTGCAAAAGGAGATATCAAACTGAGAAATGCAAGCTAGCGAATTAAACAAGCCGGAGCATGGGTGGGTGGAAGAAATAAAAAAAAAGCCTTGTGGAAGGTGATAAAAGAGAGAGAAGAGGTAGTTGCACTTCACCACACCCTCTTTAACTTGTACGTGCGCACTTAAATGCTCTACAATGGCCTCAAGCAAACATTCATTTCATGGGGAAAAATATACCGCGGTCTTCAGACCTTGGTTTCTCATGTTGCCACGGAATCTTTTGAATTTGTCAAAACTGTACAATTGAAGAAAAAACCATCCCTTCTCTCCAGCCATTGCATGGAGATTTTCACAGTTCACTGGACAAAACTGATTCCAATGAAGTTTCTATGGCCTTTTCTTTGCACGTTAAGAGGACTTGGAACTTTGCTTTGTCCAAAGGTGACATGAGCCCAAAATTAAGTAGATAATTGGAGCTGTCCAAAAAGGGCATGGAATAGAGACTTCCCTCCACGTTCAACTAGTGATTGAAGAAAATGGTATAGGGATATTGTGGTCATTCAGGAGGAAGGCGAGTATCCCCCAACTAGCGAGCGCTCAATTGACCGCCGGCATACCATACATGTACAAAACAGAACATTTTAGTAATGGTTTTATTTAAAATTTAATACCATTCTTAATGTTGTTATAAAACGTAAAATATAATATTTGATGTGTGATATAGTGTCCCAAGGCTTAAGAAAGCGTGTTGGCTCAGCAAGACAAGCATCCTCATTTACAGAAATGGATGCATTTAAGTCAAAAAAAAAAAAAACTGACGGTATTTCTAGGAATAATCAATCAAAAGAGAACCCCCCCCCCTCCCCCACCTAATTATCAAACCAGGGCTGTTTGCACTGCAGTCTGTGACCAGATACATGATTGACATACTACAAGGTCCACAACAACATTAATGTTCTAATGGTGTCAATTTTCCTAACCATAAGCCGTCCATCACTTGCTCGAACAATGCATCATCATGGCTGTTAAGACTGCTTGACTATTGAACGTCCAGGTTGTATGTATTCTGGGTTTGTAATGTTTGCAGTGCTTTATTTTTTTTAGAATTTTGCACATGATTATTTTAATCATTAACATCATGACACATTAATTGGGTGATAGACGGTCAAAATTAGAATAATTTAATTCTGGTTTGTCAAAAAACATAACCTACACCTATGAAAGGAGTAGCAGCCAGCACTCTTGTTCTCAACCTCCATTCAAATAATAGTGTATGCATCAATTCCCATTTCTTTCCAGCTTTTGTTTTGCCTTTTGGAGTACTGAAACTGATGAGTTTTGTTGACAACCAGATCGTGTGAAAAAAAAAAATGAAGGATGAGGCATGTGGCCTTGCTCTCCACTTTTAATGAGAGAGAAAAAAAGCCCCTTCTCAACAGAGAAAGAAAGATAATGTTTAAAGTAGAAGTACCCATCTTTTCGGGGGTGTAAGTCGAAGTGCTCTTTACATCATGAAGCATACACGGACACTGTTTAGTAGTTTCTTCTGTGTATTTTATTACAGCAAAGGCTTGACTGCACTAGGGCTACAAGTCTAGGTTATACAATCAGTTTTGGTCCACATGTTCTTTGGCTGTTAAAATGGAAATTTTAAAACAAGAACTAAGAACGAAGGTGCAAAACGAGAGCAAGAATTCAAATTTAGTTGATGAGTTTTCTGGACATGAGTGGCAAAGTAGATGAATAAATAGTAGCTATAATTAAATTCAAAGCCAGTGAATTTTAGCAGAAGGGTACAGCAGAAGAAAAAACTGAAAAAGAAACAGGAGCATTTACACTAGCCTTTTCAGTTGCGCTCATTCTCACGCACCATTGCTGCATTACTGTCCCAACCTCATTAAACATGACTGAAAAGGTTAAAGCCAATGCTCTCTTCTCTCTCGTCTACTATAATATTCAAAAGTAAAGAACAAAAGGCTGAAAGCATAAACCATCTTACATGCACTCTTAAATTTGTAGCATTAAATCTTAGTAGCATACATAAGTTCCACAACCTACCGTTCTTCCTAGTTGTGGAGAGGATTAGGACCTGTATGAATTATCCTTTTATCATCTTCGTATACTGTGTCTGGATCTCCTTTATCAATGTCCAGAGGCTGATCTTGGCTTGGAGGTGCATGAAACCGTGTCTCAAAAAACCTGGCTTTTCTTGGCAGAGACTTCACCAGCTTACCAGTTTCTTCATGACCAAAAGCTATAAGCAAACCTAACTGAGCGAGAATTAACAGAATCCAGAATAAGAAGATAATTGCAGCTTTAGCTCCAGAATATCTTCTACCTCTTGCTGCTGCTACGCCAACCTTACGATGAAATATCATATTGCACCAGATATGACTGTGTAGCAAAGAGGGAAGTTTGAAAGCACCAATGAAACCACCCTCTAGCAGACCATAAAAAAGCAAACTGGGATCTCTAAATTTACACAATAGAATGGAAAACAAAGTTGTGAAGTTGCAATGATTCTGTGAAATCTTTTTGGGAAGTTTGAAAGCTACCAAACAAGAGAAACTAGAGATCGGTAGCTGGGGAGAAAACTTTTTAGCTTTGGGTGCTCCTTATCTTATGGGTCTGGTCACATGATCTTGACCCTTGATTCGTGGAACCTTCTCATATTTTCTTATTTCACACACTGAATCTTTGGATTTAGCACCTTTCACTCTCACGAGCTCACACCATATATAGTGGTACTATTATACTACTACAGCTTGATTTGTTTTCTCTTTGCTTTCGGGCATGACCTGTTGTTTTCTTTTTGGTTTTACCGGTTTATGTATTTCTTTTTTCCTATCATGTTGCTTGGAGAGGGTGTTGTGGGACTGTCCAGTATTAATAGCCGCTGTCTCCGGGGTTTTGTTCAAATTTATTTATGCCAATGAATATATTGAGAAAAAGGCATCGGTAAACAAAAACTCTGAGTTTTCACTGTTCTTTGCATCTCACCTGTCCGTCCAACTTGTGCTTATCTGATTGTAGGGTTTTACTTTTATTTTGTTAATTTTTGTTTTACGGAATGACTTAACTGGCCATTTTGTCCACAACCCTTGTTTTGGTAAAGACTCTCCTTCTCTTTTGCTGAATGTTTTTGGATGATCATAATTAAATAAGAGTGATGACAGCTTTACACTATCACATGAGATACATAGCAATAGACAAATGTTATCATAAATTCTCATCTTAGAATCTAATTAGTATAGATTTCATCAATCTCAAAAGTTAATTCAAAGACCCATATCTTGGTTTAATTTGCCATGAATTAATTATTGTCACAATTTATTTTCAATGCTAGAATTTACTATGAAAACCTATTTTCAAGTTTTCTTTTTTCTTTTTTTGTTCCCCGTATAAAACTAGTCTTGATTGCTCTTGTTTAGGAATTATGGTCCTTTTATCTATCCTTAGATTTATCTATCCACACATTTTGTATATTTTTGTTTGTGATTTTTATCTTTTCTAATTCACCCTTGCGAATCCAGGATAGACTTTTTAAGCCACATACTTATTTGGTCATTAGCGGCCCGTTATCATTGAATAAAAGTAGAAACTTAGGATATGTTTATCGCTTTGGTACGTAGTGATTACTTTTTAAAATAATTTTTATTAAAAAATATTTTTAAATATTATTTTAATATTAATATATTAAAATAATCTAAATAAATAAATAAATAATATTTTTAAAATACAAAAACACGATTCAGTCAAAAGCCCCTACCCATGCAACTTTATGTTGCTTGTTTTGAGGGTTTTTGAAAATTAAAAAACTTCTTATCTCGCTATACTCCACGCACATTATAAATGCTCATTCATATAGACATCTTGAATTTCAATCTAAGTGTATTGAGGCAATGAAGCTCTCTAGAAATCTGCAGTGATGTGAATGATATATATCCTACGAGGAGTCTCATATATGTGGTCTACCTACTTTCCATACATTACACCAAAAACAATTCTCGATAGCTACTTGTCAACTTAGTTTAACTTGTAGAATTAATTTTTTATGTACTATAGTACTTAAAATTCAACTCTAGACCTAGTAGATTGACATGAAAGCTGGCTAGATTTGATCTTTAACCAAATAAGAGATTCGTTAACCATATCCAGTCAAAACCCAATCTGACCGTAAGGTACTTTGACCAGAAAAAAAAAAAAGAACAAATTGGTTGTAGCAGGATTAATATGAAACTCATCATTCTTTTATTAATTAAAACATTTTATAAATTAAACAAGATCAAGTAAGTACACCCCCTTTTTTGACCAGAAGTTTCTACGTACACCTTGCATCCATGTACACACAATGAAAATACCAGCCGCACGTCAATCGGTTTTGTTACTGCATAATTTCTCGGAATTCAGCCTGATTTTTCATTGATTTATTTTTTCCTCTTTGTTTTCTTTTTCTTTATTTCTTGTTGCTACGTCCATGCACAAGCAGAAATAACTCTCTCTCCACGCTTCTCTGAGGGTAAATGACATTAAATTCTTGATTCTCAAACTGTTCAGACAATGCCAGGTATTCACGATTTATCAGGTCACGATGGCTGGTTTGTTCGTGCGATGATGTGAGACATTTTTTAAAGTTTATTTCTAATTAATTATGTATCAATTAAAGCTATTTCTCTCCTTTCTTCTTTTTTACTTTTCTCTCTACTCTTAAAGTTTGAAATGTGACAATAAAATAAAATTCATGATCAAAACATAAATATTTAAAACCATATCAACTATAAAAATTCAGAAATTAAAAAATATTTTTATGCACCAAAAAATATGGACATTGTCGTCCAGTGTTTACACTACAATAATGAGCAATCAAAATATCGTTTTGTTTTAATTTATTAATTTAATTTAATAATTCAAAGATCATATTGTATTTCTACCTTGTAATTAATTATACAACTTCAAAACTCTATAGAAATTATTTTTCATAAACAAAACAGCCAAAAATATAAACCACAGCTGTTCATGCACACACACACACTGGTAGTCAATTAAAGCAGTGGAAGGTACAAGAAAGTGACCATTGGTACCTGACGTGGTTCACGATCAGTATTAATACGACGCCTTGGAGGTTTTTTTCTTTCTCAACTTGCCACATTAGTTGAAACTCAACTTGGCATGTGTTTATGTGAAGTTTAAAATCTATGTTTTGATACTGTGATAGTTTTTATTTTTTAAAATGTGTTTTTGTCTTATAAATATTAAATTAATATTTTTGATAGGTTAACGTTAAAAATTAAAAAAATATTTTAATATATTTTTAATTAAAAAATATTCTATACCACATTACCAAATACACATTTATTTGCATGACTAGTTTAATTAAAGGACGAATAAAAATAAGTGAGTCTGCCTTGAGCTTGGTCCTTTTATTACGTGAAAAAGTTTTTGAGTGAAAAAAATATATTATACCTAATAAAAAGAATGACAAAATATACTAAATTCATCCCAGTCTTATCATGGTCTCCGACAAGTAACTGTGACATAAGAAAAAACCACATTCCGACTTAAAATAGTCAAACAATTGTTTCCCCCAAGATAATTAAATATATGGATTTATTTTTTTCCTACATGCTATATATAACTGCTAGCTCGTTAGCATCTTTCATAGCCCTCGCAATTTCAATAAGCTAAACTTAATTTGGTTCGAGCTAATTAATTTATTTACAAATCGAATGGCTCGTAAGCATCTCGATTTATTTGACCAAAAATTTTTAATTACTATACTAATTTAATAAATATCATAATTTTTTTATTGTTTTAATCCATTTATTTTTTAAAATCCATGTGCTAATTGTACAATTTGCCCCCTTATTCAGACCTCTTTGGGAATAGCACTCAAACAACGAGTCAAAAGTTTTTGATTTTCAAGAGCACAATCAGCCATATTTGTTGTTTTCCCTCCTGTTATGTTAATTTGAACAGAAAAACTTACATTCAGATTTCGAGTTTACTATCCATATGCTGGGTTCCTCGCATTAAAAGACTAGACATACTTAAATTTTTAGACAAAACCTGCCACCTGCAGCCTGCAGGTGTTTGCATCACTATGTGTTGAAGTTCGTGTTTCGAAAATCCTGGCTGCAGCCGGAAATTTGAGGGTTCAGGATCATGAGTCTTTCTATCAGTAAACTGGAAACAGGGAACAATTCTCTTCATGGATTTTGCACCACTGCAATATTTCATTATTGATCACGTGTACAATACTGGACCATTAATTTTCTTCTGCATTGGCGCGTGCACCCATACAGAGATCCAATCTTCTTCTACAGACTCTTCCCTGGATCAACCCCGCTGCTAATCTTTTTTCTTGGAATTTCAAATGATGGGGTGCTCTACGTTTCTTATTCTAACTCTTTTAACTTAGGATGGAAAATTGAAAATTTAAATTTTTATAATATAAAAAAACTAAGTTTGATCAAGTTTGAATTGAGTTTGAATCAAGTCAGTTTATTTAATTTTCTATTATTAATCAGATCAGATTTAATAATTATATTTAAAAATATGACGACTAAATTGTGCTAAATTTAGAGTTTTCTTGAGTAACGTAGAAAAACCAAACAAGTGTCTTGAATCATCATAATCACATCACAATCTAAGCTGCAAGGTGGTAAAGTTAAACGACAACATAATATATATATATATATATATATATATGTTGTCTTCTGGTCACCATACTTGTGGAACTGACAGCTTACAAAAATTTCAGTAGTTGGGAACAATTATTGAATTAGGTCCAATTAAGAGGTCGTCCTCAGAAATAGAACAGTCCGCCCGTTATATATTTACAAGAGTACCCCCTCCCAGTATATTAATTCATGCACACTTGTACGAAAATATACTGGCAATTTAGGAAGATCATCCTGGCCTGATTCCTGCGCTTAAAAGGTTTGCATCTCGCGAGCTAAACCACAAGATTAACCTACAGGACAAACATCTCCATCAAATCAACTTTTACTCACACACAGAACAAACAGTGAAGAGGGGAAAATAGGACTTCACAAAAGACAGTTGTCAGCTAAGAAAGCAACTGTTTACAAATTAATTCAAAGAAAAAGGCACTTGAAAAAAATTAATTGTCCGAGTATCAACTACCATCCATAATATCCCCTGCTCCTTAATTAAGGGAAGACTTTTCGAAAGCTCGCCGAAAATGCAAATTGGGCCTCACGTGCTTGCATCGCCGGCCTTGATCACCTTTGAGGCTATAGCCTCAATCAATTTCTTTGGGCCAAGAAGATGTATGGATGTAAGATTGTTCAGGGCTATGCAGAAAGGGCTCTTCTACTGTTACCATGCACAGATTTAAAATATTTTTAAAAAATTATTTTTTAATTTTTATTTTAAATTAATATTTTTTAATATTTTTATATTATTTTTATATGTTAATTTAAAAAATAAATTTATTAAAATAAAAAAATATTATTTTAATATATTACTGAATAAAAAATACTTTAAAAAATAATTATTACCACATTTCTAAACAAAATTATTTTAAAAAATATTTTTAAAAAATATTTTTTAATTTTTATTTTAAAATAATATTTTTTAATATTTTTATATGCTAATTTTAAAATAAATTTATTAAAATAAATAAATATTATTTTAATATATTCCTGAATAAAAAATACTTTAAAAAATAATTATTACCACATTTCTAAACAAAATTATTGAAACTTCCAATTGATTTTACAACATACGGTTCAGCTCACTATTTTCTTAAGCACAGAGAAATTTGATGGCCATGACCAAAAACATAGCAGTGAATGTTTGAACATCAAAAAATTTGATCAAGACGGGCACTATTTAAGATCCCGTGCAGGCAGTCGGCACCTAAGAAGAGAATTTGTGCTATCAGCTAGACTCAATATACGTTGTAGTGATTGGTATTAGAATACAATCGACTGTCAAGGAATTCAATAGAAAATTACAGAAGATTTTCCAGCTACCGGGTTGAGAAAGACAACAATTAAGATGAGGTCATTTTAATGATTATTTTCCATATGGGAATTTGTTGACTAATGGGTAAAAGCTATTTTCATGTGTAACGACGCAGTCATTTATCTAAGGGGTGCATTTGGTTTTTATACTAAATTAAGATAAATGATTTAAAGATATATCATCTGATAAAAAAAAAATGTTTGAAACAAACTCCTTTTCGTATAATCACTAATAAAAATCACAATAAATCGGCAATGGAAATAGCGACTGTGGTAGCTAGTTCCTTTACCATTCCAGCATAAGTTCCTGTTATCTTCGTCTGTACTATCTCTCTATAATATAGTGCAGAACATCGGCAAATCCCACCAGGCCATTTCCTCTATTGAAAACCGTATTGTTACCTGTTGGCAAAATCCCATCAACATTTTTCACGTCACTCACCAAAGAGCCAACCCCAACCATTCCGCCAGTGCCATTAAGTTGGTTGGACAACATGATTTCATGAATGATTTTCTGGACAGAGCTTTCAGAATCACCATGGTCAGCCTCGCCAGAATGAGTTGGCTGTTGCAAGGTGGAAATTATTGTTTGCTGGTGAATTTGTGGAACTAATATGATTGGCAGCTGTCAAGGCACTATGAGATGTATGTGGTGGAGGATTATTTGATGATGAGGGTGTTGGTAACTGGAATAGAGAAGGATGAGGCTGTGCCTGTGGAATCGTTCCAGAGGAAGAACCACCATTCCCATCGGCGGTTTATTAATTTAACTGCGGCTGCTTGTTATTTCCATCAGCAGTTTATTAATTTAACCGCGGTTATGTAAACGTATGTTTTTTTTTTATAAAAAAAAACTGAATTTCTTTGCAAATTAGGATCGTCGCCTTGGATAGGGTACATGACTCTTGTTTCGGTTAAGAGAAGGATGATTGAGTTCACAAGAGAACAGAATAAACTTTCAATATTATTATGTTCGGAAAGGAGCCGACCGAATTACAAAAGGTCATGAGAAAGAGTTTATTTGGAATCAATTCTATTTTATAATTAAATGGTTTTAGCTATTTAAATAAATTTAATTTGTTTAATTTGCTAGCTGATTTTTTTTTGTCAGCATAGGCTTTTTTAAAATGTAAAATTCATTTGATTTAAGTTAATGAAAATACATCATTTACTCGCTCTCATTCTTAAAAATGTTGGGTATACGACCAAAGTCCCACATTGGTTAGAAATGGGGAGGATCAAGGATATATAAGGATGAACAAATATCTCCATTGGTATGAGGCCTTTTAGGTATAGCCCAAGAGCAAATCCATGAGGGCTTAGGCCCAAAGTGGACAATATCATATCAATGTGGAGATATGTGGTGTACTTAATCCTTACAAGTGGTATCAGAGCCATACCCCGGAGTTAGCCATGATGGATGAATTCTCGGAATGCCGAACAAAAGGTGGTGGGCCCTAATTAAATCACGATGTAATCCATGGATCAGCTCTATTGGATAGGCGATGTGCTCCGGATGCTTCATGGACGTGTCCTGATCTCAACACGATGAAGAGGAGTTGACCTACAAAGAGCAAAAAAAAAAAACTCTCAAAGTCAGGTAGTACTCTCCGGTACTTCATGGACGTGTTCTAACCCCAACACGATGAAGTAGAGAGAAGTAGAGAAGAGGCTCGGTGGTCCTTTGTTCGAGGGAAGGATTGTTGGGTATACGACCAAAGTCCCACATTGGTTAGAAATGGGGAGGATCAAGGGTATATAAGGATGGACAAATATCTCCATTGGTATGAGGCCTTTTGGGTATAGCCCAAGAGCAAATCCATGAGGGCTTAGGCCCAAAGTGGACAATATTATACCAATATGGAGATATGTGATGTCCGTAATCCTTACAAAAAAAACTCATTCCAAGCATATGTTTGAGAGAGAAGGAGGGGGGGGAGGGAGAGGTAAGTGTGTAAATTAATGAGATTAATTTTTAATAGCTCATTTATAAAGAAAATCACACATTTTTTAATGTTGAAAACTAAAATTGAGTTAATAATGTTAAAATGATTTTATTTTTTCTCAAATCTTAGTTTTTTAAAAACCTAAAAGTGTTTGACAAATGATAGATCCATTTCTAGAAATAAAAAATAAATCCATTTCTACATTAGTTAGTTTTTGATAGAAACCCTAAAAATGCAAGATTAAAGGTGAAAAGCGTCAACAAAATAGAATATAATAGTGAAATAATTTCAAGGGTAGGGCGTCATTTCGTTTTATCGATTTAATATAAAGGAGGAGTACTTATATCAGTTTATGTATTAATCGAAGTTAAATGCCTTTTTTATGATTTTAAGAGCATAACATTATATGATATTAGTACATACGAAAGAATTTAATACTCGTAGAGATACTAATTCAAAGTTTTAAATTAAAAAAAAAAAACTAGATCAATCATCTCTTGAGGTTAAGGCAGAGTTCACGAGACTCTTTTCTCAGCTGAAAGTGAAATGGATTAAAAGTGAATAATGTTAAAAAAAAAAAGAATAAGAAATTTAAATAAATTTAAGAAATTACAAAGTCTGGACGCAAGGACTGTGATAGGCGAATTCTGATTTACGCCTATCCGAAGTCTTGTTTATCAGGCCATACCGCGTCGTTTTATAAAAAGTGAACGGGCCTTCATATTTATTATGATGTCGACTGCTTAGAGCTAGACAAAGGGAGCAGCGCTGTGGTTCAGAAACACACACGTACACTCGAAGAAAAGAAATAGAGAGAGGAAAAGGAGGGTAAGATTGAAAAAAAAGATTAAAATTTCTAATAAATATTGTCTGAATTAACCAAGCTTTATACTGTATATATATATAGAGAGAGAGAGAGCAAGAGAAAACATACAAAATCGTTAAGGAAAAAATATGACGTATCGTACGGTCAAAGATTTTTTTTATATATCTCAATAAATAAATAAAAACATGTTGTGATGTTTTAAGGTTTGGGTTCTGTTTGGAAGACAGAGTAGATGTAGACTGTCGCAAACTGTTTTCAGTTGTTGCAAGCGAATTTAGCTGTAATTTTTTTTTTTCCAAGAATAGAAAAGAAGACAAAAACATTGAGCTTTTCATATATTTTAGTAGCGAGGTGCAGAGTAGAAAAAAACAGAGGAAGATTCGGTCATCTCTTCCTCCGTTCCTTTGTCCAAAATAACAGAAGTACCCGCCTTTGCATTTTCCGTTCACCTTCCCAGCTCAACTATTCAAACTTCAAACTCCTCCTTTCAGTCCTCTTCTCCCCTATAAAAATACCCAACCCCTCCCTCACCCCCTAGCTTCCTTCCTTAACTCTACAAACACATCTTCTTCTCCGGTATTTCTCTTTCTCTCCACCTACCTATCGTGTATCTGTTTATTTATGTCCATGTGTTCCTGCATGTTTGTGTGTTTGTGTTCTGATTAAATGTAACTCCAAAATGGTTGTGCTCATTTTGTCTTTCAGGCTTTGTGTGATATTCTGAGGACCCTGTGGCTCTTTACAATGTTAGGTTTCTCTTTCTTTTTTGAACCCAGTTACGGAAAGGGATTTGTTTTTCACCCTTCTTCTTCTTATTGTCTTTAGGAAAGACAAGACTTGTTAATTAAGTGCTGCATTAAATACTTCTTGATTAAGGAACTGATCAGGCATAAGCGGGGTTTTCTAGAAGCAGTTTTAGAGTTTTCTCGAGTAAAATTTTGGAATTCTTGCAATTGGATAAGATATCACGAGCTTGGATTCATCCCATTCCAATAAGTATAGCATTGATAAGTGTGCATTTGATCCTCTTTTAGATGGATGGATTGCTTTGATGAATCCATACCAATCTTGTTTCCGATTTAGTTGTGTCAGATATGCTTATAATCTTCTTGCTGATTTTAGTGGATTTTGGGCCAGGATTGCCCCCTTTTTATCCATTATATTCAGGTGTTTATGATGCGGTCTTTCTTGATTAAAGTTAGTGAATAGCTTTGCAGCTTCCTCCTTCTAGCCAGAGGTTATGCTAATCATGGTGTGTAGGAAAAATATTGTCCGAGATGATGCGGTCATGTAAAGCAGTAGGCCTATAAATGATCGTGTCTAGAAGATTGATGGGGTGTGGGTGAAAGGTAAAGTGCTGTGGGAAAAAATTATTTAGTTTGAAAGAGGTTGATGAGATTTAATTTCTTGGAATCTTTGGAAAATGTGGCCTAGGATGGAGCAAAAAGATTGGGAAAGGTAAAATTGAACCTAGTAGTTTGAGATTAATTCTTTGTTCAGTGAGTTGAATCATGCAATGTTTTGCTTCAAATGGCAGCCAGGAAGTTATGACTATTCCTAGCAAATAAACTCCTCAAACATGATGAAAGTGGGCTTGGACTAAGATTTGAGCGCTATGTGCAGATTCTACCTGGAAGCTAGGAGGCAATTGTGAAGGTTGTCCAAATACTACTCAAATAGTTTCTCTTTGTTTGCATACATGTAGCGCAATGGTTAATTGGCACGCCCTTTGTGTCGTAGATGGTCACATAGAATACACAAGTTTTGAGATAATTTTCCAATTTTGTTTCATTATATGACCAGGACAGTTTTCTCCTTGCTTGAAAAACCTTGATATCTTTGCTTTGAATGGCACCTGCAAACAAATAAATGGTAATTTAATTTGACAGACCCGGGTATATGCACATCGTGTAATGAATTCATGTTCTGTTTTGGTGCAGAATATTCGATTTTTCCCTTTGATGCCAGCACTCTTGCTGGTAATCATATTTTGACATTATGAGTCACCACAGTACATTCAATCCTTGTAAAGCCCTAGAGAGTGTGCATGGCATCCATGTTGCCCAGCATTCTCCATTTGCTTTGGAACAGATTGATCAACAGGGGGACTTCTCTCAATCAACTAGTGAAAGTTCAGGCAAAGGACTGGATCAGCAGCTGTTGATGCGGTAAGTGTAAAACCTTCAATCATCTTGGCAACATGCACTTGGAAAATATGTTTCATTGTTAAATTATTGGCTTCAGCAATGTAAAATTTGTTTACCCCCCTAGCTAAGGGATATTGAAGTCTACAAAGTCATAAAATGTTCTAATAACCTGTCTTTTATTTCTTATCCAGGAGAGTATGGCAGCAAAGACCAGGATGTTTGAGGCCTATCCAGGGCTGCATTCATGGTATTACAAATATAAATACAACTTCTTTAAGTTTGATAATGCATGCATCACATTTTATATGCTCTCTAATGCATCATACTTTCGCTAGGTGATCAGCATCTTGCAGAAACAGTTGCCAATGTGATTACCTCCCTTCCTTTTATTGTTCTTGGTATCCAGGCTCCAAGGTAGTAATATTTTTCTGTCAGATAATTTATAAAGATTAGATCTTTTTCAAATTATTTAATCTATTTTATATACAGGAAGAACTTGAATACTAAGTTGTATGCCAACTCGTTAATCGGAGTTGGAGTTGTCTCAAGTTTGTATCATTCTTCAAGAGGAAAGCTGAGGAAGTACTTGAGATGGTTTGACTATACAATGATAGCCACAGCGACAGTAGTAAGTTGTCCAAATGAACGCTTATATATTGGCACAACTATACTATCAAGGTTACAGGCACAACTAGTTTTGAATAGTTATGCTAAACTGGAATGTTATTTGTGGAACTGGATGTGATACTTCTCAGTCCTGATCACACATATATCTGGTTTAGCAGTTTCTTTTAAAATTGATTTCTTTCCTTCAAATGATGCCACCTTTCCTTCAGTGTTAAATTCAACAGAAAAAATGATGATGGCAATGATAAAGCGGTTGATGTTCATGTGCTTTATGTTTGATTTGGTTTTACTTTACATAAGGCAACTGGGCACCTGGTGTAATCCTCTGCATCCTCGTATATTGAGTGTTCTTTCTGTCATTTCTTCCCCTCTTGTGTTCCGACTTCACCTGTTTGAATATCCCAAGTCATGAGTAGACAAAATCTCAACTTTCATTTCATGGAAGCCACATGTCACCTCACCTCATCATCACGTTATCACTATATACATCTTCTCATGAACGAGTGGCACTTCAAACCCTATTCTTTTCTCTGTTGCCTTTTAGCAGTCAAGCATTCAACGTTTCAGATGCACATGTTCTATATGCCCATTTTTTACTACTTAAATAAGGCTGCACCCTTGGGGAATGGCTTGTCTTCTGGCCATCTCATTTTTTCTTTTCTTTTTTTCTTTTTTAATTTTCATATATGCACGCCAATCTTGCAGCATTCATAGAACTACTCTTATCCATACCACCAAGGTTTAATTGTAATGGAAATATTCTTTCTATTCTTCATCTTTAGAGTGTCTAGATTGTAGATTATCCATACCATCTTGGGTTCGATTTGAAGGAGAGGCCGTGAGAAAGTAATTTCATGTGAACACACTAGATCAGATGTGGAAAACATGCCTTGTGAGTTCTCCCTAAACTTAGTCCCAATAGGCGAAAGCTTGTTTGAGGATACCTTAACAGTTAACCACAAAAAAAGAAGCAAAGTCCCTTAGAATTTACTCTAGCAACAATGGAAGTCCAGTTTCTGACCTCAAATAGAAGCAAACTTGGTAGGAAATCGCTTCGAGTGCACATAAACAAAGTAACCACAAACTGAACTTTTAATTAAAGTTCCACTGTGCTGTTTGGTTTAGTTATTCTTATCGAGATTTTGCTTTAAATATTTGAGCTACATTATCATGAACTTGATCACTGAATTACCTTTTGCAGTGTTTGTCAAGGGCCCTAAGAAATGAGGACTCAAAGTATTTGACGGCTGCATCTGCAGCATTATTGCCCATCCAGCCTCTGATGGTCTCTGCTATTCATACAGGGATGATGGAGGTAACCTAGATCATTTCTTACCTCTGATTTTATTAAGTTGATTAGAGTTCAGTTTGTCTTGGTCCACAAATATTGTGACTAAAATGATGATGTCACTGACAGTTCCATTGTTGACTAGCCAGGAACACATATTAATGCTGAGAATGTATCTACATATTAGAATGGCTTTCAATTTTTCCTTCATGCCTTGCTAGCGTAGTTATTAACTGATTAAGATTGCCAGAATTTATTGATTACCGGAAAATATCACATAGTTTGAATATCAGAACCCCTACGGGTGCTGAGTGCATGAGATGTCTATATTGCTGAATAATGAGGTGACCACTGAAAGCTTGAACTGTAAAAGTCACGTTGTGGGTTTCACACTGTTCTATTCTGCAAGATTAATATATTTATTTCCTTCATTAGTTGCAATTTGAAATCCTTTAATGGGAATACCCTCAACTTTTTATTGTTACATTTATATTGTTAATAGTTTGATTTCCCCTGAATTATTCTTTCTAGGTAGCATTTGCAAAAAGAGCATTAAAAGATCCGGATCTAAGGATGGCACATAATTTGCATAAGATGTCATCGTTGTTGGGGGGTGTTCTTTTCGTTGCTGATGATTGCCTTCCTAGTACTCCTTTTCTTCATGCTGGTTGGCATCTTGCTGCAGCTATTGGTGTCGGCACCTGTAACAAGCTTCTTGAGTAGTGTATATATCTCAGATCAGTTTCTTATGATTCATTTATCCATTGGGATGCAGTCTTTCCTCAAACCCCAGGACGACTATAATTTTTTATTTTTGGTAATAGCTGTCTTTCTTCAACCAGGTAAGGAAAGGAAAGGGGGAAGGGATAGATTTGCTCTTTTCCGTGAGTAGCAGCTCGACTGTCCAACTATGGTTGGGTTTCATAATTTCTTTCCATCTGGATATCATGTAGCCATTCCTAGCGTCTATAACGAAATGCATTTATATTCAGCACAAAATCTATTTATCTGATATACTAATTATATATTTGTAGCATTTTATGTATGTACATCACAATCAGCATTATGAAAGAGAATTATTTCATCTATTTTAAATCAAATGTAGAACCAAGCTCTCAATTACTATAATTTTGCACTGAACTAGAAAAGAATGCCATGTAGCTCTTTTCTTAATGACCAATAATTGATCGCATGCCAGGTCTCACGTTAGCTTGATCCGTACTTTTGATTCGATTATGAAAGTGTGCTTATCGAAGATGGTCATATTTCTTGTAATCATGCATGTTTGATTTCTCTGGTTCACCAAGCACGCTGGCACATCCTAGCAATTAGTACAAGTATGGTTCTACAAAAAGGACTCTAAAGAGGACAGAACAAAAATTTGCCCGTAAAAGTTTTTATCATCCGGTCTATATTATGATGACCCAGCTGGAGGAAGCTAAACAGATCCTAGAGCAAGTGATAGAGATTGACTATTGGTAACATTCATCAAGGTATCAGACTATGATTCGGCTTCGTTTATAGATGTCTGTTCGATAGAACTTTGTTTTTTCATTTCTCAACAAATAGACCTGTCGTTGGTCATGAGAGAGTTGCTGTGTGCTGCTACTGCTATAGGTTACTATGTTTAAGGTTACAGAATCTGTGGAGTAGCCCTATAATAAGTGCTGTCTGCATTCTAATTTGTGCAGTTAGCAACGGGTAGACATGAGAACTGAAATCATGGAACTGATGAAGGTATTTTTGGACAAGTTTTAAATACCGAGATAAGTCACTTTCATGTTGGGTCGTTCATACTTGAATTGTATGGTAGATTGAAAGTGTTTCATCTCCAGTTTGATCCGGATCCGATCATCCATCATCTCATCACGATGGACTTACCTGAATTAAAAATGCAAGTGTACCGGGTAAGCATCGTTTTCCTCCGTTTTGCACCTATGGAATTGTAAGAAATTTCTTTCTACAAGAAGGTGGTTGTTTTGGATTCATTTGCATGTGTTGGGATTAATCAGTTCTACTTTTCCAATCCCATCAAGGACGTCCATTTTTATGCTAAAACTGGGAGCTTAATTCCTAGCCTCGTGTCTGAGTTGAACCAACCTTAAAATTTGGGTCGTTGTTCATAGCTAATGCAATTCAACAGAAGCCCCAATTCGTCTCCCAGTTTTGGACATTACACTATATACTAAAATATTTCAGTGTCCCTGTTACTATTTATATAGATATAAAATACTGTAAATTAATGCAATATAATAATAACCCAGTTTTTAACACAAAAAATTGCAAAACAGTAGAAAAAAGGTGAGGTTTCTGGTGACCCTGTCTTTGCTCGGGAAAGATCTAAGTGCCACGTGCTTGGAAAGCTTCCATGCGCGAGTCAAATCCAAACATCACTTAGCGCTTAAATCTTGACAAAAAACTTAATAGACTACAGCAACCACAACGCCACATGGCTCTAGAGTAGTCCAAACGCTAGTTTTTGGCTTTTCATTATTATTAATAATAAAAATACTAATATTTTTATTATTCATCCTATTAATTATAAATAAAATAATAATATTTTTAACACAAATACTATTCATTATAATAAAATAATAATATTTGTAATACCAATTATACTATGTTTAAGAATATTACTTTTAATTATAATAAAATTAAAATATTTATAACCTAAATAATATTATTTTTTATATTAATATTTTTAATTATTAAAATATTTATAATACAAATAATAATATTTTTTATAGTGATAATTTAATTATAATAAAAATTAAAATATTTAAAATCCTTTATCTAGACCTAATAAAATTAACTCAAGTAAAATAATCCAATAGAATTGGGTCATATACAAATCCTATTGAGCTGGGGTTATAATGTGAGACCCAAAACGAATCCAATCCTGCCTCAAACTCAAGATAATGAGGCTGTTTGCCATGACCTAAGTATCTTCGCTTTCCCTAAACCACCCCCATCACCACTTAATGCTCGGGTCTATTTGTGAAGTAGGCGCGGCTTGGCTCATCCAAGCACTTCAAAGAGCCACATGAAGCTCAGGCATGATTGTTAAGAAAGGGTCACATAGCCCCACGTGGCGCTGAGGTAGATTAAGTGCTAGGTATTTGCTTCTTATTGTTATTATAATATTATTATTTATAATAAAAATAGTATTATTTGTGTTATGAATACTATTATTTTGTTATAATTAATATTATTAGTAAAAAAATTAAAAAATTATTATTATTAATATTACAAATTATTATTTTTTATATTATAAATTTTTTTAATAGTTTTTATAAAAATAAAAAATAAACTCACCGTGTTACCCGGGCATCAAACCAGTTACTAATGCTAAAAAGAGAAGGTTTTGCCGAGTGTACAACGACGACATTCGCAAACATAAAAGGCTAAGAAGTACTGTCTGCTTAAACAATGATCATTGTTAATCCAAATTTTAAATTTCAATAACCTTTTATATCTCAACCTTTGGGTTTGGTATTTAATTATTCACTGGATAGTCATTACACCTACTCATACTAAAATATAGTTGACTTGTTAACTTTAGTTTTTGTTTCTCTCCTGGTCTCTCCTACTTTTTTTTGGCTAGTTTGAAAATGCAATTTAACCTGATTTTTTTAATTTTTTATTTAAATTGATATATTTTTAAATTATTTTGATACAATTATATTAAAAATAATTTTAAAAAAATAAAAAATATTATCTTAATAAATTTTTAAAAAATAATATTTTAAATCGCAACCTCTACTAAACCACGAACCGACAGTCCTCTGTTAAAACTAAAACGCCTTTTCAGGTTCTCCATTTTTGCATCCCCTTTATTGTTGCTTGTTCAGTCTATAAAGAGATCATTCCCTATATAGAGCTTCCAGCTTGCAAGCCGCAGAGAGAGAGAGAGAGAGAGAGAGAGAGTAAGGGCAATTAATATAGCTAGCTAGATAGCTTCTTCACCACGTGGATGATGAATGGTGGTGACACCACTGAGCCTAATATGAATGATATCTTCTACCCAGAGCCCGACACTACTACCCTTTGCACAGATACTACTGCAACTCCTTCCCCATATGTAGGACTAAAACATCATCTCGGTATGCCTGCCGCATTCCTCTCTTCAGTCTTTTAAGTAGTAGTAAATTATTTCTATTTATATGATATGTTAATGCAGCCAAAACAAGTTGTGACAACTGACACAGTCTTCGCACAAATACTCCACATGCTGATTGTAATTAATATGGGTGCATGCAGCCAAGACAAGCTGTGATCAGCAAAGTAGTGGGAGAGAATTCAAAGGGCAAGTAGAAATTATGGGAGGTTCGAGATGGAACCCAACAGCAGAGCAGCTACTAGCACTTGAAGAAAAGTACAGATGCGGCATTCGAACTCCAACAACCGACCAAATCCAACAAATAGATTCGGAGCTTCGTAGGTTTGGAAAGATTGAAGGGAAGAATGTGTTTTACTGGTTTCAAAACCACAAGGCAAGAGAGACAAAAACGCCGGCTCTGTCAAGGACAACAAAAAAACAATAATTCTGATCATGAAATCTCGAGTAAGCTGATGAAAGAATCAGATATATATTTTTGCTTCCTTTCATAATATGTATACTTTTTTTTTTGGCTAGTTACGGTATATATGCTTGTTATCTTGTAGCTCTTTTAGTTTTGTGTAAGAATAACAAAGAAAGAAAGAAAGAAAGAGAATTTTTTTGCACCTTCTTCTCTTTTTTGACTCATCGTTGCTCCTCTTGGTTTAATATAAGAAACTATATATCCTACAATTATTCCTTCTCTTGTTTGACTCTTTGACGTGTCATTTTCTTTGTTTTGTTTCACTTGCTAATAGAGACGAGGAGGACAGTTCATGGACTTGATCAAACAAAGAACTTGGTAACTCATTCAAACTGCAGTGAGCATGTAGAGGTCTGCACTTCAACTTCGTCATATATATGTTTCCAGTGGTTAGAGTAAAACACCCAAAAAGTGAAATAATTAATGTACTCATTAAGATACAATTATTTGATCTTGAGGTCAAATTAAAGGCTAGTTACAGAGCTTTGTCATGTTGCAAAAGGAAGAGGTTCAAAACCTGCATTCCTTGTTATCATGCATGCAAGACCTCGGAAGAATGCACTAGGCTTCTTGTTTACTTTTGTATTTTTTACAGGGGCCTCTTCAGTGCATGATGCAGAAATTGCAGAAAGTGGAACAAATGGTTGGTCGGAATTTGAGGAGAAGGAATTACAGCAGATGAAGAGTAGCAGCCTTGACATGCATGCAATGCGGCCTACTATAGATTTGTCTTCCTCTCCTCCCGTCCACCACTTCAAAATCACCATGACCACAAAAACAAAATTCTTAAGCCTTGAAGAGCACATTTCTCTGTTGAGACCCAGCAATAGAGAATCACATGCAAATCATATTCATGACGATGAAATTAGGGAAGTTCAAGCCCTTCAGCTGTTTCCACTCTGTAGTGATAATTGTAACGGTGCTAATGGTACCGAGAAAGATAAACAGTACCCATCAGGACCATGAATACCAACTTCAGCCCAAGCCAGTTTTTCGAGTTTCTTCCTCTGAAGAGCTGAAGGGAAACAGCAGCCAACCCATGCGGCTACAATGCAGCTATTAATTGTTCTGGTGTTCATGTGTCGTGGTTAATATGTCCATGTTTGTTTTCTGCTCACATCTTGCATAGGAAAACTGTGGGATAAGGACATGTTTGGTTGTGTTAAAATGCATTCGGACCATGCTGGTAAAAAACCAAGGCAGACCCCCAATATTTCCTATAAAGGTGCTTTCTTACAGGATTTGTCTATTCTGTAGACATTGCAGGTGGATGTGAAAGAGTTTGTTGTTGAAGTGACCTTAATTAGGGACTCACTGTAGATACATACATATGTTGTTTCATAGGATATATCCTAGCATAAAGTGGAACCGGGATAGAGTTATATAATATTTCTTAACTAGTTCATTAAGAAATTCGGATCCGCACCCTGTACTCGGATACAAATTAGATAAAACCAGGATGGGAGGGTAGGTTTTTATACGTTTCCAAGTAGAAATATGATTTTTGTAGAACCCGATTAGTAGAAAGTGTTATATTCTATTTTTCCGTGGTGAGGAATTGAGAAGGCATGAAAACTAAAATCATTAAACTAAAATTATTCTGAATAAAAAAATAAAAATGAAAGGTTATGAGAAATATGAGGGCTTAACTATTGAGTCTGTTGACCAACAGTCAAGTTTCGTCCTCCCGTTCTCGAAAAAGCCGAACATGTCTCTTTCTAATTTACAGCTTTAACTGAAACAATCTCTTTCGACCCAAAAAAAAATGAAACAATCTTCTGAAAAAATGAGAAAAGAAAACATCTCCTTTCAATAATGCATGGAACTCATCCATAGAACCCATCGATTATTTGCTGCGAGTGAAACCGAAACTTTTTGTCACTGAATTTCTGGTGCAATGTTGAAAAAGTAGACAAAGGAAAAAAAGAAGAAAATGAAAAATAGTGTGAGCGATAAAGAACAGTAAAGAGGGCGCCTGCTGCCGAGGGAGAGGCGACCATAATCCAGTGAAAATCTTTCTGGTGGTCTGTGAACAGGCGAGCACTGAATTTACCCTGGCATGAAATAGGGTGGCTGGTACCGCCAGCTGCCTTGCCAACCTTTTGGCTTTAATAGTTCCTCCTCTCTCTCTTACACCCACCGTGTCCCGCCTCAATGAGTCAACTTAGATCCTCACACGTCTCACACTTGGAAACTACAGTGACTCGACTCGCACAGTTTTGCTGTCCTCTATAATCTATATACCTCCTCTTTGTAACATCATAGACACTGTTTTACACCATTTATCCAAAGAACATTCACAAACCCTCATTGATAATAATGGTTTTGCCCAACACTTTTTGCTTGCTTTGCCCACAAAATAAAATTGAAAGAATAGTTTGTTTCCTCAGACATTTTGAGCCAAAAAAAAGAGAGAGAGGATAACCACTTCATTACTGAATCATTTTCATCCAATTTGCTCAACCATTATTTTTTCCAATAGCTAATCCAGCCAAGGATTGGATGTTATCAACAACACCATCTCCTTCCGCTTGGCTCCTTAGAAATATATCCGATAGTTCTTACCACAAGAACAAAATTTTAACCATGCAATGACTGGATATTTGTTCTCCATACTAGTTCAAGAACAAGAAAGTGAACGGGATCCGCACAGGAAGGAAAAACAATTTGGGCACTGGTCTTACAAGCGCTTCCACTGTTCCAATGAAAATTACGTAAGGGCAAACTTTCAGATGAGGCAGGAAATCCGTCAAGAATTATTTGTTCTTGTTTTTTCTTATACTTCAGGGACATTTTCAACAAGCAAAGCAGAGTTAAATTTTAAGTATCCTTTTTCCAGAATATTATGACAACAAAAGGTAAACAGAGCACAATAGTGAACTCTAGGGTGCGGGTGCTCAAATTAATTAGAATATGAAGCAGCTAATGAGAAAGACGAAACACAAACGATATTCTTTTACTCACCAATTCTCCAGCGCCCATTTACAGTCATCGGTGCCCAACACATGCAAGCAAGCTGTAGGCATGCCTTGATTTCGAGGACTGATTCTCAAAACAGTACCCCACACATAAAAGGAAAAGGAAAAGGATGGGCTTTGAGGTCATCAGCTGTACAGGGAAGTAATATTTTTTAATCCATTGAATGATAAATGAATCATACAATATTTTCTTTGACTTACCTTTGATGGATAAGATCGCCGTGAGTACCAAAGAACCAGCTTTCACTTCTATCGGCACAAATCTTTTTGGTCATAAGGGAAGGCTGATCAAAGTACACTGTTTTCACCTCTAAGAAACCATCTGACCCGGCCATCTTAAAACAACACAGAAGAGATGAAGAAATTAAACAAGGAAAACTCAAAAAGGCTTCTTTCTCTTGCAAGACAAGCGGAATGGAAAGGGGGCAGTTGCTTTTGTGAGACCCAGGAATGGCCCCAAGGAAACCATTTATCATAGTTGCATCTTCCAGAGCCAGCCACTGCCCCGTGCAAGTTGTTGGTTCAGTATACAGCAATGAATTGTCCTGGTGTCGCACCACTTCACAAATTACAGGCAGGCCTTTGATTAGATAACTCCAGAATGAGGGGCACATAGCTATATTTCAAAGTATGTCTAATGATCTAAAGCTGCAATGAATAGCCATACAACATTGCACATCCATGATGGACTCTTCAGTTGAAGGTCTGTGAATCTGCATCAGTTCGTGTTACATTGGGTAAATGAAGGAAAAATGTATTACTCAATTACTGTTAGAAATAGGTTACTCTTCAAAATATCCCCTATCCTATACAATGGCTTATCGCATCAAGTGGGCACCAAACTATGATGGCCCTTGTGTACTGACAAAGGCATTCTCCAAAGGGGCTCTGTTGTTGATTAGGATGGATGGAGATGATCTACTTGGGCATATAAACTATGATTATGTGAAAAAGTATTATGCATGTTATGTTCATCCAATTCAAATCAATAACATGAAGCTGGGTTATTACAGCGTCCAGCACTGAACCCTTGTAATTATTCAGAGATTGCTAAGATAAATTCCATAAATTATGCAATCAATAGCAATCCCACCAAGTAAAGAACGCCTTGCTAAGGAAATGTTTTCAAGAAAGAATCAAGTTCTGACCTAGCTAGCACATCGATGTACCTGCATCACGCAAATCTGCTATGCTACCATGTAAAAGACCCTGGACATGTAATGATATAAAACCAAATGGAAAACATAATGCCAACAAGCAATGAGGCCATTTTGCTTGTGCTTTTCCATAGTTTAGGACTTATCTAAACTTAGATAAGAAGCAAGAACTGTCAAAAAGACAAAGTAAAAAGAACTGCCAGCTTTGGTAACATTATAGTTAGTCTTATAAATGCAAATGGACTGAATGATTACTGGCCCCTTGTAAACTAACGATAATAACAAGCTCGAGACTTTCTCAGAGATAGAGAAACCTTTGAATACTGGATCACAAGCATGTTACACATATTAACAACATCAGTACTTACCGGTTTCCCTTTTTTTAACAAAAGAAAGTGCAATATTACTACTCTTAGACAACTACTGTAAGGAAACCCCACTTGCAGAAGCATTGTATAAGATTAAAAAACAACGAAAGCAGCGGCAAATTTCGAACAGCATACCCTTCCCGGCTTTGTTAATAGATAGTTCTTTGATTGCTTCAAGTTTCCATCATCCCCAAATGCTATTTTTCTGAATTAACCAAAACACTAATAATGTGGATGTAAGTGTAAGTACAGGTTCGTGCAGATAGAAAGGATAAAAAGGCACACGGGCGTAAGTCGCAGCCGAAAAAACAGAAGAAGAAGAATTAGGACCCATTAGATAAGCAAACAAAAAGAATTCAATCTTCAAAGCTAGAAAATGGTATTTAACCAAAAAGAGGGGAAAAAAGTTACATGACCTCGCAGAAAGTGAAAGGATAATGACAATAAAAACAAATTGAATAGAATATAAAACTATACCTTCAAAGAAAAAATAATTTTTCTCAGTACTCTCGTAGAAGTAATTATCCGTCACCTTTCTCTGAAACAAAAAGGAAACAACGACATCCATATAGATGGGGCAAGTAAGGACTTAGAATTAAGGGGTTTGCTGTTTTTGTAGTCTCAGGTTCGAGTCCTTGGTTGCTCATATGATGGCCACTGGAGGCTTACATGGTCGTTAACTTCAGGGCCTGTGGGATTAGTCGTGGTGCGCGAAAGCTGGCCCGGACACCCACGTTAATTAAAAAAAAAAGGAAACAACGACAGCACCGTCATCAACATCATCAAGTGTCGACTTCCGAGTTTATTTTTTTATAATATAATGGTAAAAGAAAAAAAAATACAAACCTGATTTTTAGTAGAGAAAACACAGACGGTGGGGTAATCAAAATCATCAAGTAATTTATCCATCCTCTTCATCATGGAATCGATATCTTCAGGGTATTCTTGAGAGCTGATGAGGTCGAGTTGGTCTGTACTCAGAGTTCCGGTGATCCCAATCACAGCCGGTTTTTTGTTGGTAAGGCAAAGATAAAGGGTGGTATGTGAATTACAGATACTGCGAGCGCATACGCATGTATGTATTATACATATAGTAATTGAAAATATATTAAATAATTATCAATTGCTTTGTTTAGGTAACTAAGCCACTAATTTTATTATTACTAGTGTAATCATCATGATGAAGAAGAGGATGGTGACACAAGCTAATGGAAATCAATTTCTCAAATCCAAGTAATGCGAAATGGGGAACTTGATTTTTATCCTCTAGTATAAAGTGTTATTGAGCTTTCTATATATATATCTTTAATTTGTTTGTTTGAGGTAGAAAGAATACAAAAAATCCACGAAAAATAATGTCCAAAATTTCATGAGAGACATCAAGAAATCACACAAATAGGTGCGAACAGCACGCTTTAATCGGCAAAACTCATTGGAATTGGCAAAAATCTGGAAACACTAAAATGTTTGAGAAATATCCACTTGACAAACGGCAATAGCTAGTTTTGATGTCAAAATCTACCAAATCATCTTTGAAAACCGTAGTTTCAAATTAGGGCATGTGCGCGTATTAGAAAGGAGAGAGCAAATAAAACCCGGATAGAATGTATTTACGGGTGAATTGTTGTCGTCGGGGTGTGTTTCTCCTGTCCAGCTTGAGCCTTTGAAAAAGCGTAGTTCGGGATCTTTGTTGTTCGTGCAGTTTAAAAGTTTAAATTTTTATGGCGGAACTCCACCAATCTCCGATCCAGTCTTTATTTGCGAATACCATGATAATAGATATTCCGTAACATCTCGGTTGAAGGACTCCTACAGTTATGGCAGGAAATTTTATCAGCTTTGGTATATTTTTTTCATTTAACAGTAAGAAGTTATTCTCATACCTCACCGCATCTCACATTGGCTTAGTAAATTTAAAAAATATATTTTTTACAGGTGCTTTGGAGATTTATGTTCATAAAATCTATAATATTTATTAAGTACTGATAAAAAAAAGGTTGGAACATTTATAAAAAAAGAATTTTCTTGCCTAGAATTTGAGAATTGTTGACTGCTCAAACAAGGAAAAATATGTTTGTGTTTGAATAAATGTTTTGACACGGAATTTGAAAATCCGAATTTTACAAGTGACGGGATTTAATCGACGAACAATCAGGATGCAAGGCAAGAAATACATGCATTTTACAAGGGAATGAATAAAAAGAAAAAATGGATACCCTGAATTTTCACAAATCTACAAAAAACCTCGTTCTGTTTCTAGGGTCTTACACGTGTATGAAACCTCAACAAATTTACAAGCAATGACGAAACCAGGGTACAAAAGAATCTGACTATCCATTTCACAGCTTGTTAGATACAGCAGCTGCAGCAGCATGTATTAAAACAATGCTCAGTTAATACCCAGGGTAATCCCCGCAGAGAAAGAATGTAATCTGCGTCCTCTGGCATCATGTACAAAAAGTTGCAAGTTGCAGTTTCCCCGTATCAATTCGTGGTAAATAATCTGATGAATGTGAACTCAAATAAATCCTTGAAACTCCCAAAATTGAAGTGTATTCTCTCCCACCATGTGGAAAGGGGAAAAAATGAAAGAATCACGAGATGCAAAAATTGGAGTCAGCAGCAAGATGTGTCCACAAAATACCAGTAGAAGAAACAACCATCAAGATCTATCTCCAAGCAGATCACGTAGCTGAAGATGATCTTGAATCTTCTGTTCTGTTAACGTGGCACATGCAATCTGGGCACGGAAAGGAATATATGGAGTCATTTGGCCTTTTGATTTCAAATCCTTTAGAATCACTGTGAGACCGCATATTCAGCATGTGTCGCTTGAAGCTCTTCCAACTGTGAAAAAGAGGAAATACAAAAAAAATCAATGCTTATTTATGTTCAATGATGAGCATTCTAAACAACCAAACATGTCCAGTCCCTGTCACTTCTTTCTCCAATCATTTTCGTTTAGCACCACATGCAATGCAGGGTCAAAATCAAACTCACAGATGCTAACTGTAAAGCAATATGATGAGTTCATACTCGATTTTCAGATTATCAAAGAGCATTGCTAACTTTCGCTTGTCTGGCCTGATCGTCTTTGAGTGTCCACCATACAAGAATCTTCTATGGCCCATCAAAAAATGGGGGAAGTTGCCACCTTGAGTTGTCACAAATACCTCACTGTGAAGACACACCGTGTAGTCTATTGCAGCCATCCTAGAAGAATAATTCTGGAAACAGTAACTCAAGTCAGATCAATAACACTTAAGCAGGTCTGAAAGATGGATGAAAGAAAACCACAAGCCATACAGACCTTGAACGGATCAAGTTCATCTTCCAATGCCAGCATATCTTTAGTTAACAGATTCGGAAACATTTCCAATAGTGGGGCCATGTATTTTTCAGAATTGTAAATCTTTCCAGATGCCAAATAGATATATGTCTTTTTATCGAAACCCATGCCCCTAAGCATCAATCCAACCTGAGAAGTTTTAAAAAATATCATGCTATGACACAACAATACCAATATCCACAAACCTACAGGCACATATATAAGAGGCCATGCAGTTACATATTACATAAGCAGATGGTAACTTTATCAAAAACTGATGCTGAGAAGTCTCAATTTCAGGTGAGAAAGTGATCGCGTGTTTCGTATGCATTCACTGGAGTTTCATGATTGCGTCAATACTTGCTTTCCTTTTGGACATTAAATTTAAATTGATAGTGACAAAATAAAAATTTGCATAATAGCTCTAAGGAATGCTAAGTTATGGAGCTGCAGTTTCTGAGGCCATAAACAATGCAGTTACTTGAAGACCTGTTGTGTTTCCTAGGTTGTAAAATCGAATCCATTCACCAGTCATCTCAGAGCTAGAACAACATATGCACCTACTTATCCACCAACTTTAGGGACAAAGCACTGCTGAAGTATTTCCACTTTACTATAAAATGCCTCAATAAGCATTCACTACAAAAAATGGCATGGATTAGCATTGAAAATAGTTTTCTACCCTGGTGTCAAGCATAAGCATGTTACACCTAATTGACCATGTAAAGAGAACACATGAAATTGAATTTTGAGTATTGCTTTCCAATGGAGCAACATATACAGATGTATGTTACCTCTAACGGAGTAAGGGGACACTTCCCATTGAGCCTAATTGCCCCAGGACGTATAGTTCGACCAGGCTTTGTAAACTTTCCTTTCCAACCTCTTTCCCTCGCTGCTTTCATGTCTTTAGCTTCTTGCCCTCCACCATCAAATACACAGCATGAGAAAGCAACCATGTCCTGTAAACATGAATTTTCAACCAATTTTAAGATTTAACATTAAAAAAAAAAACATTGTTAGCAGTAATAGTAAACAAAATCTAGCATTGAAACACCGCTAATTTAATGACAACTAACCTCTTCAAAGCGAAGATGGACAGAAACATACTTTCCACCATGGCTCGCACTGCGTTCTTTCATTCTCGCAACCAATGTTTCTCCCATAGTTAATATGGGATTTGAAAACCTTAAAGCTTCATAATTTGCCAAACATCTAAGCCTTTGAACAGCTGGAGGAACATCAAATGATAAGCGATTTGCAAAAGGAGAAATCCTTATGACCCTGAGATGGCACGCAAAAATCAGTGCTTCGAATTAATAGTCACACACATTGATTCAATCTATTCAACAGTCAGTCAATAATAAATGCATGGGGACTCATGAAATTCCATCAGAACATGCCGTGCCATTCCCAAAAAATGGCATAGAACCACCAACAAAACTGCAAAACAAGAGAACCAATTTTATTTTTTCAATGTCAATACATGCTCTTTTTTAATGTCTGTGGCCACCGAAAAATTAAAATAGGAAACCTACAACAGTCACACTAATTCTCCTATGGTTTTATTGTGTCCCAAGACACATAACACTCTAAATGCATAGTAAAATTACTAATATAACCCTTTGATAAAATAATCCAATGTCTTCTACATAAAAGTGTTTTTGTATTTTATAGAACAATTGAAATACTAGATAACCCTTACAATTTGAATTTTTTAGCCTTATCTTCAAGGGCTTTGTTGTAATTCCATCATGGTTTGTTTATTAATATTCTTTGGTCCTAAGGGCATTTTCAGTTTTTGCATTGAAATAAAAGAAAAGAAAAGGTTGTTGACACCTGCCTCGCACATGTTAACCACTCTGCCGCCTTCTGGCGATGTGGGCGGCTAGCTTTGCCAATTATAACTGTGATTTCCCTGCATTATTTGATTCATCTCGGCATCCTCTTCCTCTATAGGTGGTGCATGTATGGTGGTTCAACATGATTTTGCCCAAAATTGTTTTTTGTCTTTCTTTCATTCTTTTCTTTCTCGGATTGCATGCTAGCCATGCAAAAGTTTATACCAGCCTTTTATTTTTTCTTTTGATTAACTCCCTCTTCTCTTATTTGCAATTGTTTTATTTACATTAATTGTTTCTAATTAGATTTTATTTTCAATTTCATCCCTGATCATTTGATTTTTTTAATTTGTTTTTAAATTTAGTCTCGTTCTTTTAGTTTCTATTTGTTTTATTTTGAATCATTCTCTTGATTGATTCATTTTTTTCCTGATTCCATCCCTAGGCATTTATTTTCATTTAATTTCATATCAAATTTGATCATAATTCTTTTAATTGCTATTTTTTAATCATTTTCTTCATAGATTTGTTTTGTACAATTCAATCTCTGAACATTTAATTTCATATGATTTTTTTCCAGAACATTTAATTTCATTTAATTTTTATATCAAATTTGGCCCCAAACCTTTTAATTGCTTTTTTTTTCTTAATTTCATCCCTCAACGTTTGTTTGATGAAGAATCATGCTTCTTTGTTTTATTAGGTCTGCCTTTAATCGAGTCACCCCAATCTCATGACCCAGGTAATGAATATGAAGGAATAGCATAGAATGACTTTCGTAATTTTTTTAAGCATTTTTTTTTACAATGTTTTTTTCGCTTTCTTATTTATATAGACATTCTAATTTCATGTCGTAGGTCACGTGTTTGATTTGTTGACTCAGGTTAGCTGCTAAGTTCGCTCGAGGTTTTTTTTGCTATTATTAGTTTTTTAAATTTATATTTTAAAATTAGCTTATGATACCTGGATCCATAATTTCATAGGTTGCAAGCTTTTTAAAATTTAGTCATGTTTAGAATGTTTGTCTTGGCTTACTTGGTTTTTATTATTTTAATTGATATTTATTTTATTTTAGATAATTTTTTTAAATCTTTTCATTAAACTGCATCCTCCTTAGGTTTTTTCCTATCAAATTTTATTCTTTTTTTTTCTTTTGCAAGTTTTTTTAATAATACTTTTCTACCAATCTCATCTTTCAAAATTAAAATTAAATTGGTTGATAATTATACTTTTTATTGAATTTGGGCAAAAAATTTCACGGAATGTGACTTTTAGATATTAGAAATTTAAAAGGTTAACTCTATTTTTTTTTCCTTTTTCTAAATTAATGTTGTCTTATTTTTTATCATTTTTTAACTGTTTTTTGTTATATTTTTCATTTTAATTCTTTTTTTTAACTTTAGTTTTTTTTTTCATTATTCTATTGGGTTAGCCCTCAACAAATTTTTTATATTTCACTCCCATAATTTTTTATTCTTTCAAGTTTGGTCCTAATTCTTTTATTTGTAATTGTTTTTATTTGCAATACTTCTTTTTTCATTTCATCCTCATTTGGTTTTTTCCAGTAAGATTTTAGCCCCTTTTTTTTCCTTTTTTTTTAATAGTTTTTTAAAAAATTCTATCATTTAAAATTAAATTAGATAACATTTAAGCTTCTTGATTGAACCCGGGTTCTAGGTTCCATGATTTAACAAGTTGAAATTTTTTAGATTGGATTAGGTTTAAAAGGTTTGCCTAGTTTTTTTCCCTTTTTTTAAGCTAATGTTTTCTGTTTTTTTTTTTTTAAATTTGACCCTTTTTTTTTCTTGGTTTTCCTTCATTTAGGTTAGCATTGGGTTGTTTGATAATCCGAATAGACTCAAGTGTGGTTCTTCTTCTCTCTTTTTTTCAGCTTATTTACTATTGGTTTTTTTTTTCTGTATTGCTAATTTAACCAATGACTTGGAGCTTGAGTTTTTCTTAACCTATCACTTATTTTACATTAAAAAAAAAATGTGTGGCCCACGGCAACACGCAGGCAACATATCTAGTAAATACTAATATTCCTAAATTACTGCAAAACTAAAATAATCATACAATATTAAATTTCCTAAATAGTCAAATAATAATTCCCATTATTGTTTTTCTCCATTCCCTATCACTGCCTCCCTAAACTTTGAACACTTTGCATCATATGTCAGATACGATAACCTCTCAAGAAAAAGCATTCAGAAATGGGAAAATACACTAGTCAGATACAGATTGCTAAGATTTAACATTTACGCAGTGACGCAGACAATTTCAATGTTACATCTCTCTCTCACAATGTGAAATAAATTGGTATAAAGCTATACAAAAAACAAGAAAGCGATCAACTAATCACTACTGATTAGATTAATTTGACTTTGACAAACATGCATATATAAATACCTTTAGGTTTAAAACATGTTTGTGTAACCACCACGGAGACTGTCCAAAACCACATTTTAAGGCATAAATGAGATGCTATGGGTTATCAGCACAAACCAAAACAGAGAATGAAATGAGGGGAGGGACACCCAGAATGCCTTGCTGTTTAGATGAAACACAGAGTAGGCAAGTTGATATATGGAAAACTATGTTGTAACAATTAACATTATAGATTTGCCACTCACCTTTCTTCTAATAGCCTTGGAAGGACAACATCCCTGTAATACTGAACGGGTGCCCATGCTTTTACTCTAAAGTTATGGACATTAGTCATGTTGTTATCATAACGCTCCATAAGGTATCCAGGAATCTTATCAACCACCCTTACAATATTTTCCAATGTACTGATAAAATAGTCCTCATCGTAGATGTCTTTGAATTTGCTGCAAAAGTAAAAACCTGAATTAGAAGCTTTGGTCTGTATGAAAACAAATATTTATCGCCATTTACACAAATTATCTCATGAACTGTGGAAAAAAAACAATAAAAGGATCCAACTGGCAGATATTGTTGTGCTTTGTTCACAGCAAAATCAATAAGTATGAAAGTGAATAAAAATCATCAAATTGTTTGTCCAATTTCAACTTCTAAAGTGTTCTTTTTTTCTCAAATAGAAATATTAGATAACAAATAGTTTGCAATTATATCACTCATTCATGAGCTAGTTCGATGAAAAAGATGAATGACAGACAAAGGCATCTCCCGGACCAAATGTGCACCTTGCAAAAAGCATAACAAACATTGAGAGATCAACTTAAATATTCCTAACAAACAATTGAGCTCCAAGAAGCATATTTTTCAATATAGGAGGTAACATGCCATAGGGTGGGAAAATCTAAAGACCTAAGACAAACCAGCTTGAGATCTCCAACGTATAGGTAGAAGCAAAACAAGCAACCAACCACAAATCAGTTTGAAAATCAAAATCATCTATCATAATAAATCCATCCACCCTGCCCAATGTAATTTCTTTTGACCATATTTAAAATAAACCAAAGCATCTAATTTTCTGTCAAGAAGCCCACCTAAGTTATTATGAAAAAACATCATCATGACATGGTAAACCTAAGTTACTTCATTAGTTCAATTCAGAAGTCAAACCAACAAATTTTTAAACTTTTTTTTCTCTGATATTACATTATTAGGCATCCAGTCCCAATACATTACACTGAAGAACAGGTGTTGACAAACCTAGGATCTCTCCAGATGCTATGATAATGAAAGTTAGGAATGAGTAGAGTTGCATTAAGATAGCCCGCCACAGCAACCGCATTGCATATCTACAAGGCTCCACAAAAAATGCATTGAGAATACAAAAGAAAAAATCATGAATGTATACAAATATGAAATAAGAAAAAACAAAGAATGAAACCAACCGAAGTCCTCTGCTGATTCAGGCCACCATTTGCCTCAACATAGATATAACCATTTGATTCAGGTAAGCCTATCATGAAACAACCATAACACTGAAAATCGATAAACATAAAGACAAGCATGACTAGGCACTCAGACAAGAAATCATGTAGGAAAGGAAAAAAAATTGCAAAGAAAAGGTAAACATGATTACAATGATATTGGCATTTATTAATAGAAGGGAAAACATATTATTCATCATATGGCAGAAAGTTTTTTATTTATTTATTTATTAAGTCTGTAACAGGTTATTAAAGATCGGAGCTCCAATAATACAGTGCCTATATTAAAATGACGAAGTTAGTTTTCTGATGCTGCAAAGCGGTAAGGGTGACCACAGTGATGCAAGGCCAGAAGCAGCTGAAATTGTATGCAATGATGATGGAGAGCCAAAAATGGTGATAATGGCAATGTAGTGACGTAATATTATGCCAATTATAGACCATGAGACAATGAGAAAATCATAATTATAATCATACAACATGAAAGTGGTGAGAATTAGTGATTAAATGAAAAGGTGAGTGCTTTTGGACATGAAAAAGGTGATGGGAATGGAATGAAATGAAAATAATACTTTGTATCAAGATTGCTCTAGCCATAGATTATGCACTTTTTTTTTTTCATTTAACTTCAAGATTGATGTTCATAAGCAAGGACAACTATATTGCACTATTCCTTTTAGCAAGAAAAACACTCGGTTTCTCCCAACTAAAGAACCCTAGACTGTCATAAACCAAACCTGAGCACTTAAGGAAAGAACTTAAGATGGATAAATCTTTTTAAGAGTTCTGTTAAAAAAGACCAGTCATTATCCCATTAAAAAAATTCAACAAGAAATCCTAAGCCAAAACCTGAGATATCTGAATTTCTTTCTAAACAGAGAATGTCACAAACATGACTTCTTCTACAAATGATTGATGGTCAGCACAGTCTCACCATCCCAATAATTTTATCTTATTTTTTGGAAAAAGAGAAAGGAGGCTCATCAATAGCTTAGAATCTATGAGCAGAGATCATGGGAATTGCAATGTATCGTGTGATATTCAGTGCCCTACTCTGTAAAAAATGAAAACATAATACTTAAACATCACAGTTCAGTTCAGTTAAATCAAGAACCCACCAACAGAGTGCAAGTTCTGATCATTAACCATACAAATACCATGCATAATGTTTAGGTATTATGTCCAAAACATAATACCTAAACATTAAAGTCCAGTTAAGTTCAGAACTCACTAACAAGGAGTGCAAGTTATGATCATTAACCATGCAAATACCAGCATGTCCAAATTCAACGAGGCCAGGCTTCTTTTGACAGAAGAAAGCAGGCAACTGAATTGCAAAGCATGTGAATTATAAACAGTGAGGAGCCAACCTAATTCCTATGCAGCATATCTATTATCAAGCATCAGCAAACCAACTGCCTCACAACGATTCCGACCATTATATTCAAACAGACTTTTGATGCTCCTGTACCTTCTCTTGCTATCTAGACAAGATTTATGCAAGCCTGAACAGAAACAAACGCAACGCACAACTGCATACAGTACAGCTACTGTTCAAAACTAAGTGTAACACAGCCTCATTGGCATCTAATTAGGTCTAACTAGGGAAATCATGATTCAACAACCAAAACGATCCAAATTACAATAGCATGAAGTGAAACCCTACAAACTATCCACATCCCTGCATTTCAAAAACCAGAATACTCAAGAGGTGTTAAAAAGAAAAGAAAAAAAAACCATCTGAAGCAAAAGAAATAGCATAATGAAGCTCCTAGACATAACTCATACCTTCGGAAGATTTGTTTATGCACGGCCTCCACTCACCACTTTTATACGAGTTTTTCCACACGGTTGATAGCTACAGTGAATTCAGTTTCATATCAACACAGAGTAATTAACATGCAAGTAAAAAATAAATCGCAAGGATAAAAGGTTATGCAGATATCGTACCCTAGATAAATCCACAACAACAAGCCAGGGCCAAGCAGAAAACGAAGGAAAGCATTTAGAACTATAATAATGAAATTCTTAGCAGCCAGTTCTAGACAATTTTAAGGACATAGCTATAGAAACCAGGGATTGGAGGCAGCAATATCAAGCTGCCCCATTTAACTAAATAGCATTAAATTATATATGTAGCTTAATCACACTTTGATTCTGATTCACTCCATGCAATGTAAAACATTACATATTGCAAGCTCTCAACTTTCCAAAGACAGATAAAACGCACCGCATCGGCAGATGAATTATCGGCATCCATTTCCGGTCGAAGCTTCTCGTAAATCTGAGGGCTCCGATAAACCGAACCGGGAGCAGGCTTATGGTCAATTATAGGGCCAACGTCGAAAGACACCGTTCCCATGTACAAAAGCATACCAGAAATATAAATGAGAGGAGCGAAAAGGAAAATCCCCTGGCGACGGAGGAGGACGGAGAGAAGGAACCAGGCGAGGCGGTGTGCGAGGTTACGTCCAGGCGGATAGGAGGAAGGAGTGAACCGGCCAGGCTTGGACCGGCCTCCTCCTCCACTGCCGTGACGGTACCTAGGTGAACGGAGCGGCGATTGAGGCGGTGAGGGTGTTGAGTGGCCGCTGCTAGGTATTCTATTGTACGCGTGCATTTAGTGGAATTGTAGTAGTAATTCGATTTGGATCTTCGTCGTTTTGATTACTTCTTTGCTACGACGTGTCGTCATGCATGCCTGTGTTTATGTCTGAGTGCTCTCCCTCTCTCTTCGGTTTCTTTCTAGATTTCTCCCCTCTCCCTTTCCCTCTCCCTCTCTTGTTTGTAATGATTTTAGTAGAGGAAAGAAAGACAGAGAGTGGGAGGGAGCACGTGGTAGTGGAGAGCGAGAGAGAGAGAGAGAGTTTGGAGTTTATGTGCAAGGAAGGTATATTTAAGGGGGGAATATTTTGATGGTGGGATTTGAGAATGACTTGCAAATGTTGTCCTCAACCGTGTAGAAAACGTCCTGCTCTCTTTCTGGGTTCTGTTTTTTTTAGTGGTTGTATTTAAAAAAAATTATAAATATATTTTTTTATTTCTGCATGATCTAAAAATATTTAAAAATTTAATTTTAAAAAATTCAAGTTTCTTTTAAAAAAGATTTCAAATGTGTTTCCAAGCAGCCTCTAGTACCCACGGACTAGATTAATGTTGCTTTCTATCTTTTCATTGTTTATTTTAAAAAAGAAAATGAAATCATGGCTTTCATTCGTCACGATATTCCTATCTTTGATTTGAAAGTAGAAAACGAAAATTTCGTGGTTAATGGTTGAAATATTAAAGTATTTTTTATATTAAAATAATATTTTTAAAATTAACACAATAAAACTATTTAAAATACATTAAAAAATTATTTTTTTATAAAATACTATTTGAATTGTGTTCTCACACGATACAAGAATGATGATGGTATGTTTTTGGATTTTTATGGTAAGATTGTTTGTAGATTCCTTTTTCTATATTTTCATTATGTTTTTTTATATCAATATCAATCAAATTAGTGTACCTGCCATAATTATTTGAAATCATTTTAAAATTTTAATTTCCAGATAATAATAATAATACAATATCACTAATTAATCACATAAGATTTTCTTTCAATGTTAACAGCACTGCTATCTATTTGATCCGGGTATTTCGTTTAATTATTTTCAAATTATTTTTTTGTACAATTAATTAATCACATGGAAAAATTGTGTGGATTTTGACAAGATTTACAGACAGCTCAGCAACAACTAGTTTTGGCATTGCTTCTACTTTCCCGGCGAAGCTAAAAAGAAAAGCGAAGGAATTACTTGTACTCTGCGCAAGGGGCGTCAATCTACAGAAAGGGAGAAAAGGAATTGCTTACAAGGCACTTGTAGTGCAAGTAACCATATACCAGCAGTGCCCATTATTTTAGAAGGGAGCACGTGCCTTGATGAGGCACGGCGGAGTGGCGTCAGTGGCGTGTTGTTGGCTGCCGTTTCCTGTGTGCCTGCCTGGTAGAGCAAAAGAAAAGCGCTCTCTCTCTCTCTCTCTCCCCATCCATCATTACAGTCCACAGCGTCCAATCTCCCTTCGAACATCCTCTCCTTGCCTTTTTTGGAACTTGAATTTCAAGTCATGTCATGCTTCACCTCTAAAGAAATTTATTCCCCACGTTCTAATATGTACTTTTTTATTAATATTGTTATTTAGATTAATTTTTGTGTTTCTAATTAACCTTATAAATTTTAAAATTAATAATTATATAAAATTTTTAATAATTTTAATTTATAAAATTTAACCTAATAACTTTAAAATATAAATACATGACTTGATTAGTTAAATTATAACTTTCATGTCACTGGAAAATAATGTAATGTGTTTTTAATTAAAAAATATTAAAAATATTTATAAAAACATCAATTTAATGAATATATATATATATATATATGTGTGTGTGTGATTTAAAAAGCAAAAGTTATTACGTTGCTGACCAAGCATTAAACCCAAAAAAATATTACAATGAGAAGAAATATCTCCTGCATGCATCGATCGTAAGGTTAAAGTGCTATCCAAGAAAGAGTCGATCTCAAATATCCAATTTAAATCCCATAATATCTAATATCCTAATCATTAAAACACAATAACAAAAATAATTAAAGAGACATCTAGTGGCTGCAATGTGTAAACTTAAAGACACTCTTACTGAAACTTAGAAATCCGGATAAGTTCCTGCAACGTCCCGAGAAAGGTTCGTGTTTCAATTGTCTGGTCCAATTACCTTGTCTTGTAAGACAACATAAAAGGATGCTGACTTTAAATAGTAACATTAGATTTGAACGATAATGTTTAATGTTTAGTGACGTGGTTTAAATAATATTTTTATAATTTATAATTTTTTATGTTTTTATATTTTTTTTATGCGTGTTAAAAATATTTTTAAAAATAAATAAATAATATTATTTTAATATATCTCTAAACAAAAAATACTTTAAATTATTATCATAGCTACCCTCCCGAGCACAATCCATGTAAAACCACAGCCTGATTCCTAAACAAATGATGCCTTTTATTTTAACCAAACCAGATGCACGTGAGATGGAAATAACGCAATGGTTTTTAAAATCAGTGGAAGCAAACTCGTTAATGGGGGATTCAACATGGTGGGATCAGGGATGGTTCATGGATCTATCCAGTTAGGGACTCCAGACACCTTTCCTTACACCGCAGGCTGACAAGCTTAACTAATAGTAGTGATTTAAATATCCATGCACCCATGAGACAACAGGACATGGGTATCTTATAGAATGCACAGCTACAGTTTTGCCGCTCATGGTATCCACCCACGTAACAGAGGGAGCTTCATGTGACGTACCGTCTCCCTGTCAATTATTCAAGTAATCTCTTTCTCGCCCTGTTTTCCCCTGTTTGTTTGTAACTGCCCTGTCTCGTATATTTGTGAATATGAACTTTCTTTGAGAAATCTAAGATGCTGGAGTTGGCACAGTGTTGATTGTCGTTAGATTAATAACGGGAAGAAATCATTAAACTCAAATCCTACATTATAACACGAGAGTAGATGCCCGTAAATACATCATTAAATTCAAACTCGAATGTATTATATGTGTGTGTGTGTAAGATGGATAAAAAAAGGGCACCATGATAACCCGGAATTTTTATTTCTATAAAAAAAGTACACGCAGTACATTTATGAGAGGGCCAAATTGATCTCAGGACAAGCAAGCTGGGCTCTGAGTACATGCTCCTCCAGAACTCCATTCATTGCCAGCTCTGTAAGAACCTGGAACCGGAGAGCATGCTCACGAAGACTACAGAGGAAAAATTACACTAAGCACTTTGTGATTGGTTTATTTATTTTTATTTACGTTTCATTATTTAAAAAATTACAATTCACATCTTGAATCTTAAATTTTATATATGCCTAACATTTTACAATTTCATTGCTTTCTATTTAACAACTAAAAGCTTCCATGTTAAGTATTATAATTTTTCAATTAAATTAAAAAAAATGTACATGATCATCAACAGATTGTTCATGTCTCTAATTTGCCGCCTCCCTCTCCTCTCATGGACCTGATACCCCGATGCTTAGGGTTTGTTTGGAAATATTGTTGAATTGTGTTTTTAAAAAATTTAAAACTTTTTTATTTTTTATTTTTATTAAAATATAATATGATTTGTATGTTTTGAATCATTTTAATATACTGATGTTAAAAATAATTTTTAAAAAATAAAAAAGTATTATTAATATGTATTTTAATACAAAAAGTTATCACTACTGAACATCACACCCTTGTAATGAAAGTAAAATGCCCGCTTCATGCTAAGCTAATGATCAGTATCGAAACCAAGAGCCAGAGTGACAAATACCGGGACCAAGTCTTCACTTTCGATAGAGAAGGATTGGATTCAACTTTTTTAGAGGTTTCAATCTGGGGCAAAGAGAAGAAAAGGGATGAAGAGGCAACGCAAGAGTGCTGCCTAGGTGCTGTCTTCTGATCTGTAAGAGACGCCTAAGAAAGTGTCCACGATGGTACACTGGAATCAGAGAAAATTATAATGAAATAAGCTATAGCTTGGCAGTAAAAGATAAACATCTGGAAGCCCACCTTCGCATTCTCGAGCAAATTTTAAGACACCGTTTTCTGCTCGTACGTTTCTTCTTTAATTTTCCTGGAGTTACACTAATGGACGTGGACTCAAACATTCACTGTCACTGTGTGGGCTTCCACCAGAGTTGGAACCATAAAAATCACTTGGACATGGCCTCATATTCAAGTACCTTGACATGCATCAGCAAAGATAAAAGTGGGCATTGCTTCTTCCACCCTCAATGCTCCAGACCTGCTCTGGATGTTCCTTTTTTTTAAGTAGAATTAACAAAAATGGACATCTCCATATCTGCTTTTCGATAACAGGGGTCGTGCTTGTTTTTTGCCGAGTCACAGATGAAATCCATGTGAGATTCCAGCAGCGCTGCGCGAGAAAAGACAACTTCTGAAACAAAACAAATCACGCGACACGTTATTGTGTTCGATGTTGGTTCGAGAAGAGAGAGAAGATCCGTTTGATTAATATTTTAATTTAATACATATGAGAATAATCTGATCATGTTATCAAATTTAGAATTTTATATTAACCTAGAACATAAATTGAAATTTTTAAAAATAACAAAGGGCCGGCGAGTGAAAAAAATAACCGCTACACAGTAATTTTCCCATTGCCTTGGCTTGCCATTCACAAGGCACACAAAAACATTCCCCCCTTGCAAGAGAAGCAATTTGTTGCTAAGACGAGGAGACATTGACCGGTGCTGAAGCAACTGATAACTGACGGGTACCATAAATATTGCTTTTGCACTTAGCAGCTGGTTGGGTTGTGTGTACATGATTATTTTTAAAAATAGTAATTGATTTTTGCCAGAAACACTTCTAAAACGGAAGGCAGGTGAGGTTGACTTGAAAGGTTGCGTCTCGTCGTGTTCTTGGTAAAAAAGTAGCTCTTCAAACTTGGGGAGGGCAGGGGAAGAGATCGAGAATCAATTTTCGTTACGAGTCTTCTTCTTCTTGTGTGAACGAGAATTAGACTCGTCACCTAACGTGAGCACAACCCATGGGATTTGCCACCGAAAGCAGTACCTATCGTTCCAAATCAGGACAAGGACTCTTGCTACTATCACAGGGATTTTATAATCGAATAGCTAAATGGCCAGCTAGCTTATACATTACCCATTCTCGTTCAATTGCTGTAGTGATATTTTATGTGAAAGTGATTGGTTTTTAAAATATTTTATATTGAGAAATATATTAAAATAATTTTTAATTTTTTAAAATTATTTTTAACACAGGAACAAACTGTTCTAGAGAAAACTATTTTATCCTATTGTCTTACATTTCTCTCCTCAATCAAAGCCTCACGTAGTGGCTTTATAAGGACGCGGGTATGAGAACAGTACTCTGAATCAATCACCATGTAGATCGCGATGGACTTGGACCCATCACGAGTGTTGAGCGTAGACAGACAGGGAATCAATAAGTAAACACTGCAAGAGAATGGCTGCAACATTTTGACCGGAGGAAGCTCACCACCCGCAATGCCGATCATCACCAATGGTTATTCCTTCTTCAGAACAGCACAGATCCTAAAACAATCAGAATGGATGTTTCATAACCATGGTGATTACAGAAATTGACATGCCATCATGCTCCTACGAATCACATTCAGAACCCATCCACTCTGTTAACAATTTGAAAATGCAAAAATCTCGAAATTTCAAGATCTCAATCTAAGAACAAGTCACATCTCGATTTCAACCCAGGAATCATGCTCTCAACTCAGTCTCCATGTCAGAGAGAAACTGAATAAAAGCTTTAATGTCCATCTTCCCCGATTATAGCCTCATCACAGCTCATATCCTTTAAGCATCTCTTTCCGGTCAATGTCCTTATTGTACATTATGCATAATCTGAATTTCATTTTAAACACTCTCTTCCTTGGCATCTCAGGTGGCACACACCAAACGCGATTCCATAAAGCAATAACCAATAAAAGCTTGCAAAGAAGAGTAGAAAAAGCATACACCATGCATGCATATTCCCAAGCAAGCTAACATCTAGGAGATAAGCCCCGATTATTTGGAATGAGTTTCATCCAGAAAGGTCATTGCTTGTATACTATTGGAATGGTCGATGGTGTCTTGAAAACAATCAAATGTAAAGCAACAATTTATTGACACTCAACATTTCGACCATTGCTGGTACATGGAATCAATATGGATATATAACATATCCATTCACCCACGACCAACTTATTATGATCAGTCAAGGCAATGGTGATTGTCTTCAAGACACCAGCCCCAATGCTAACAATTGTTGTTATAGAATTAAGATAACTAAACACGAACATGAACCAGGTATATCATTAAATTTAATAATTAATATAAATTATTTCAATTAAATATAATAACTAATAACATAATTAAAATAAAATGTTAATAGAAAGAATTTAGAAACTCATTTTTAATGTACTATAATAAACCTAAATTAATATCTCAAGTATCAAACCATATCTAAATATTGTTGTGGAACTTAAACAATTTATAATTCAAATATTCAAATATATAAACTTTTATTGAAACACAAGACTAAAAATGATATGATCTCGAGTGATAGAAACTAAAATAAAAAATAATAGATAAATAATAATATATAACGGAGGGGATGAACTCTAAAACATGAAATTTGGTTTATAATTCATACGATAAAAAAAACACTATTGTGTTTTGATGGATAAAGAAATAAGAAAAATAATAAAATATTTTTAAATAATAAGTGAGGTAATAAAAAATAAATTATAATAAAGAATAGTGTAATGAACAGGGCAGGATGAGGCATCGATTAAAAATCAGTGATGTTATTTTAAAATAATAATAAGTTCAATAAACAAATAAAGATAAAAAAATTTTAAATGAATATATTCCAAAATAATAAAATATTTTTAAAGGTTTAGAAGAATAATTTATATAATTTTATGTGGAAATTGGACAATAAAATATGAATTATTAATGAAAAGTTATGAACTAATTGATTTTACACTAGAAAGCAAAGCTCTAAATCCAATCATTAGTTTGAGATGTAATTTTGTATAAAGTTTATTAATATGTTTTTCTTCATGGTTAAAGATCTCATCTGAATTGAAGTTAAGTAAAGATTAAAAATTTAAGTAGAAATACACCAAATAATTTATGTGAAGATAAAACAAATACAAAAAAGCATAAATAACATAAAAAATTGTAATTAAGGTAGAATATCTCTTTAAAATAGAAAAGAGGCCGTAGGTTCAAAAGAAAAGAAGAAATAATAGAGAAAGTGTAAAATTTAAAGGAGTCAATAATACTTCAATGATCATATCTCTAACATCCACTTATCTACCAACTGATCAAAGAAATAAAAAAAAAACATAATTTATTTGACAAAAATCATCATTGATAATTTCTTGAAAAACAAAAGAAAATACACTTGTAAGGTAATTTTGGTTGTTGGCCAATTTCTTTCTCTTTTACTATTGGATTATGCTGATTTTTGATACATGGTATGCCTTAGATGTTGCCTTTATTCTGCACGGTGGAGATCAAAAGCATATATTTTGACAAGATATCATTTATATTGAATAATAGTTTGTTTATTTTTAGGTTAGTTGGGTTATATTAATTTTTTAAAAAATTTAACCACTGAATCATTCTAAATTTGAAATATATCATGCATGATTATGCGGTGTATGTTCTGACCGTTATCTTCTAAAATAACAAATAAGATGGATGTCAACCATCTAGGTGGTAGTCAAGTGGTAAGGACTTGGGATCAAGGGGTTTGCTCCCTCTGTGATCTCAGGTCCAAGTCCTTGGTTGCTCATATGATGGCCACTGGAGGCTTACATGGTCGTTAACTTCAGGGCCCGTGGGATTAGTCGTGGTGCGCGGAAGCTGGCCCGGACACCCACGTTAATCTAAAAAAAAAAAAAAAAAACAAATAAGATGGATGTCCTATTAACGTTTGACTCTATATAGTTAGTTCTGGCCAAATTTAGGAAACTAGCAATAGATTTTTTCTCACCTGAGCATATTATCTTCCAGGTTTCTCTCTTAATAAAATTTTATTACTAGTATGGAGAATTTTTACCCAATTCTCAAAATTCTACAAGAATAATTTGTTTTTCACAACTCTCCTAGTACAGGGGATGATACAACTTAAATTATAATATCTCTATAACTCACAAAGTGTTGTGAAAATATAAATAAATATTCTTATGCCAGAATATAATTTTATAAGATCATAAATAAAGTATAATTGATAATTGATAATTTTATAATTATTTTTCTTATAATAATAACTCGAATATAATACCTTTTTGAATCTTCTTTTAACTTCACAATTAAAAGCAAGCTGTATATATACACATATAAACCAATCATTATAATTCCACTAGCGACTTAAATGTTCAATAAGTTCGAATTAAACGTTCAGTAAGGTTAAATTGATCCAATCAATCGATTGACTAGTTTCAATAAAATTCTGAAGTGTTCAAGGACCAACTCATACAAAAGTCGAGATTTATCAATTTATCCTAGGTGAATTCGAACTGCTTATTCTAAATTTTATTATCAATTCTAGTATGAAAATTCATTTTAATTGTGCTCTAAGTAAAATATTTCACCACTAAAATAAATACTTAATCTAATATTTAATTTTTTATAAGTTTTTCATATAAGATTTATTCTCATCCAAATATGAGTTTATTTTCTATACACATATATAAACATGAACACGCAACATGCACCGGAGTTAAAAGATCAACAGCCCACCAAACTCTACATAAAAAAATCCCAGTCACACTCCATGGCCAAGCTAGCCATTTCCATGCACTACAGCACACCAGAAATTCCAATACTTGAATTCCCATTCGGTTCTGTTTCGAAGTAATTAAAGCCAAAAGTAGTGCAAAGAACAGAGGTGAACAATTGCCATTCTCATATTCCAAAGCATATTACCATCAGTTCAATTAAAAACCTCAATTTGTTAACAGTTGCATCCATAGAACCCAGGCAGTGCCTTAACCCCAAAGCCTCAATCATAACCTCAGGAAAACAAAAAATACATTAAATGGACAACAATTAATCTCTACTCATGAAGAGTACCCAAGATATCTTCGTCCCTATACAAAACATACCTGCAAGAGGAAAAAATCACCAACACGGATCAACAACAACAGAAATAAATTAGTAAACGAACCAAAAAAAAAAAAACCACAAAACAAAACTTTAAATCATTATGAATAAAGCACATACTCTTTTTCACCAAGCTTGACTTGGGTGCCCCCATATTCAGGCAAAAGCACAGTGTCACCTTCCTTCACAGCTGGAGGGATAGTGTTCCCTTCAGAGCTCCTCAACCCAGGACCGACAGATATCACTTTCCCTGAGTTAAGCTGTTTTCATTCAAAACTCATCACACCCACTTAGTTTAACTCTAATCTTAATTCAACCAAGAAACACATTCGGATAGAGATATGGGAGAACCAAAAGTAAATGAATTACCTTAGTGGATGCCTCAGGGAGAAGAATACCAGCAGTGGTTTTGGAGGGAGGGATAATTTTCTCCACCAGGACGCGGTTAAGAGTGGGAATCAAGCGCCTTGCCATTCTTTTCTTTTGCTAAGGAACTCTGGCAAAATGGAAGTGCGAAGTTGCAGCTGCAGATCTCTCCTTTTAAAACAAGAGGTTGGATTGCCGTTGGGGAGGAAGGAATTGGGGATCAAGGTTCTCTAGAGAGAAACGGAAGGTTCTAGATTTAGGTCCTAGGGTTTTATTAGGGTTTTACATTTACTTGAAGGGCTACATGTCATTATGGGTATCCAGTTTCAAGTATGGGTTAGGAGCGGGGATGAAAATGCGCTGGATTCAGGCCGGTTAAACAAACCCCAAATCCGACCCACTTAAAAATGCCGTGCCCTGTACTCGGCCCAGCATGCATGCGTTAAAGAATCAGCCCCCCAAAATCCATTCCCGCGATGTACATCGAAAGTAGATTTTCACTGATTTTCATTCCTTACTCTTTACTTATCGAAAAATTATTCTGATCCTTCTGTTTTTAATATTTTTTTTACAAGCATGTTTCTGGTCCCCGATTCTTTTGAGATACATGTTGGTTTCCGAGTCAAAAAAGGTTTTGCGATTAGATTTTTTTTAATTTAAAAAATTGGATTTGTATTTTATCATGTTTCAAGCAACATGATGGATCATTTTCGTGAAATACAAAGTATTAATTTGAGATCAACAGTTAAAAGTATTTCACAGAATAAAGTTCACCATATAAAATAACCAATGATTTTAGAGAAAAAACCCTTACAATCACCCACTAACTTACAGGGATGAAATACTCAGTTGATTTAGATTTCATAAACATGATATGTCATTTTTTCGAGAAATCCCAAGAAAATCACTTGTGCTAAGTATTTGTTCTTACAGGCTTGTACATGTATAGCTGAGCTTGATACTTCTCCAAGATATCGTGGACTCGATGAAAAAGTATTCTTCTAGGAAAGAATAAAATGCCGGTTTGACTCCTTTTCAATCGATATGGGCGCCTCTGATTCATTAATGGAATGGTGAATATAAGGTCCAGGCTGAGAAAAGTAAATACATGGAGATAGATTTTAGAAGAAATTAAGAATACTGGGATGATTTCCACTATCAACCCGCTCTTAATTTCTGAAGAGATAGTGAAATACGATGCTCAGATTCTGGGCAAAAGAGAGGGTAGAAAATAATGAGGAAAAAAAAATAAAACGTGAGCGGCAGGATTCGAACCTGCGCGGGCAGAGCCCACATGATTTCTAGTCATGCCCGATAACCACTCCGGCACGCCCACCCGATGGTCAGTTCCTGGCGGTATGAATTATTAATTATTAAAAATCTGGTGTAAAATATTAAATAAGATCCTTTTTTTTTTTGCAAAGTAGAATGGCAGAAACGAATTTGGGGAAATAACACGGGGTAGCAAGTCATATATGATATCTCCACTTTAAAAATTAAAATTAAAATTAAAATTAAATTAATTCAAACTTCGCCCCTATACAGGCATGAGTGCTTTTTTCTTATACAAACCTGACAAGTAAAAAGAACAAGTGCTATATTCTTGTGTAAGAATGGAGTTTGATTTATTTTTAAAACTTAAATTTTTAAATAACTTTTAGGTTTAGCTACAACATGCTAACTCCATCAATTGAAATTGAATTTTAAAGGCTTAGGGATTTGAAAGAAACCTCAGAGGTAATTCCAATCAATTAGTCTAGTATTATACTTGACGAGAGCTTAATATAGTTATGTTTTTCTTTTTCCTCTTTGGTTTGTTTTATTCCAATTTTTTTTCGTCGACCTTTTCTGTTTTATGGGCTTTCCTTTTTCCCTTTTCTTTTCTTTAAAGTTTTCATCTTTTTTTTTTTTTATGGATTTTCGAAATTAATTCTCCTTTTGACGTTGATTTTGGGACTTTTTTTAATGATAAATACATCGATAACCCCTCAATTTCTTGGCACCGATCCATGTTTCACGAGGCTCTCGCTTATTAAGAGAGTGTTTGGCATTTTTTTTTTATGTTTTTTAAAAGTATTTTTTATTTTAAAAAATTAAAATAATATTTTTTAAATGTTTTTTTTATAATTTTGATACGTTGATATAAAAAATAAATAAATCTAAAAAATATTTTATATATTTTTAAATAAATAATTAATATTTTGTTATAATAAAATGAGTAAAAAATAACGAGACTAGAACACAAACCACATCATTTTCTTGAAATGATATATGACGGAGCTTATGAAATTTATATGATACAACATATTACCAAGATGACGTTGCACACTGTCTTAAAAACAACAATAGCCTAGTCCTTTTTATAGCAATTTTATAAGCTGAGAAGTTCTCGTGCAAGTATACTTTCAAGGAAACCAATTAATATTGAATTTTTCTATAACATGGAGTTGCATTCCAATTTGAGCAAGATGCTTTTTACCAAGTAGGCGATTACAAATACAGGGAGCCATCATGACATCCAATTAAACTGCCAGCCATTGGCATTTCTCACTAATAGTTTCATAGCCTTGAAACCAACCATGGTTTCATAAATTGTTGCCAATAAATATTATTATCAATCTAATAAGAATAAAAATAACAATTTTTTTCTTGACCTTCCTAAAAAAATAATGTGCGCGCGCGGATAAGCTCACTCACCATCGGACCTTCTTCTTGATATTGGGCTATGGAGACGTGTAGAACTCTTTTCCCAATGGTATCCTGTGGAGGAATTCGTGGAACAGGAATCCATGAATGAAAATAAAGGCAGCAAAGCAGAGTCTTTTATAAAATGCTATGGTCCTGTCCCTATATATATATAAAGTAGTAGTTTTCTTTAATTCGATATTGAAAACCTCTGGAAACAGCAAAGACATGTCATATGCTTTCGGAGGGCAAAGTGATTGATGATGGAATATGAAAAAAGAAAGGGAATACAAAACAATGTCCTTGCAATGTCAGCTGTATTTGAAAAAGTAGAACTGGGTGCGAAAGATCTTTTCTGCTAGATAACAAATGACTGGTGGTGGTCGAGAAGAAAGACATGTCTTTCATGCCTTCTTATGAGCTCCAACAAGTTGGTGCAATGATGCATGGTCTGGAAATTTTCTTTATAGTATGTGTGTTAATGATAGAACTGCAGCAGCGATAATGGTGGTGATCTATCCTGTTGAATCTTTTTAGTGGCTGTCCATTTCTCACAGGCTTCACAGAATATTCATTTCATTATAGGTCCCTCTCCCAACAATCGAGTGGTCGGAAATTTCTTTGTTTTGTTTTCGGTTAATGGGAGACTTGATGAATTTTCACTATCAGAACACGTTGCAAGAGGAAAGAAAGAAGGGATTGTTCAGATGGTGGCGATTGAATTCTGATCAAAGGTTAAAGAACTAGAGAACAAAAGAACTTGCAGCCCATGTTGTTAACACATGCCATTTCTTTCAGCCCTCGAATTGAGATTATGCCACATATCATTGCGATACAGTGGGGTTTGAATGGTTTTGCACCAGCCGAACAGTCTCTCTCTCTCCCTCCCTCTTTCTTTCTTTTTTTAGCTTGGTTCAAGGATGACCGGGCAATAACTAAGCTTGTTGCTAATTGTGAAATTATTAAGTCTTTAATTGGGACCTTAGACTGCACAATGGCAACTTGAATCTTTCACTGTCTTCACTTCCCCTGTCTCTGTAGAAAACCAATTTCTTATTTTTAGTTAAAAATGAGAAATCTCACCTATAATGTTTCGGGAAGAGTAAGACATGATTGCCTGTTAAGTCAGGAATCTACTGTCAAATTAAAATTTATTCTAAAGCTATTTGGGCATTTAGCAATTATGCGATTTGATGATTATTATACCAGCCTTGTAAATTATTGATAATTGCGTGACCCTGAACCATCTAATAAAACATCATAATCATACAAATCCACGATCATCGTACACAATCTAAAACGTAAGTGCACTGACCATGATCCCATTTTAGGTAGATATTTGTTGTGAAATTAAAACCTACAATTATTGATGAACACCGTAATAAAAAAAAAAAACCTAGAAAAAACATAGAAGTAATATAATTATATTCATGGTAGAGAAGAGTTTTATTATCACTAAAACAATGTTACGTAATATATATTTAAAATAAACTTTAAATCATTCAAAGAAAACCTAATCATCCCAAAAACACTATAATCATTCAAAGATAAATGGCCCGTCGCCTGAGCTGAGTTCACGCTTCATTCAGATGGATGCAAGAACAAAGAAGATAAACACCTCAAACAAAGCTCGTGATTAGTTATTCATTTACTTTTATCTGCACCTTAACTTTGTGTCTCGAGTTGTCATTCCTTTCTACAACAAATGATTACTTCCTTTTCTGCTCCAATCTCTTCTTCTATTCTATCCTTTTGTTTCTTCAAAACCCTATAATTCTCGAGTTCGAACAAGAAAGTAAGTGCGGGAGAGTCTCGAAGTATGGGAAAATAAAAGAGTAGATTTGATGAGGATTTGGATATCCAAAGCCGAGCTTATCTCTTGTCACAGTTATGGTTCAAAAGTGGCCATTCTATGAACTCTGCAAATAATGGTGCTAGTTATAATTATACTTTGGCAGTTAGTGCGGGACTACCATTGCATGGCTGGTTCGGAAAGGTCAAACCACTTTTGGTGGGTCCAAATTGCCACTTGTGATATTTTCACATACTAGCTGATAATAATCAACATACCAGTATAGAAAAGCTTAAGCATTAAACATAAACAAGTGGACTAACCATGCTCATTGGATTCTAATGTGAAACCTGAACCCCACTTATAGCAGCCTATTAACCTATTAATAGTTCTTCTTGACTGATTGTGCTATGGAGGCGTGCTTTTGTAATTCAACGTGTTTTTAAAAGTATTTTTTAACTTGTTTTTTCTTGAAAAAATATTAAATTATTATTGTTTTAATTATTTTAATGTATTCAAAAAAATTTTAAAAAATATATATAAAACAATAAGATGAATGCATTTTCAATTAAATAAAATTATAAAAAAACCCTTAAATCACATTACCAAATAACAATTCAGTGTGATTACCTTTGACCGGCATCGCACACCTCTCCTGTGACAAAACAAATATGGCATGAGCTGTGAGAAAAAAAAAANAGAAGAGGGGGGGGGGGGGGGGAACAAGTATGGTATGCTGATCTATTGAGTAAATAACTGTATGAAGATTCCCCACTCAGTGGCGTAAATAGCCACTTCCCCGTTGGATTTTTGCCTGCTGGTATCATTTCATGTTGATTTTTTTATTATTTATTTCTATAATCTTTTCAGCTTGGCCTTGGAATGATGGGATTTCTTTCATACAGTAGAGCACCTGTTCTTGTACAGAGTTGTGTGTTTGGCATTCCAGTTGCCATGGCCGTGTAAAAAAATGCAGTAGCGGCCGGTGGCTACCAAGCCATCCCAACAACAAGAGGGCCTTAAAGATTTTGCAGCTAAATTCCATTGGGACCACGAACAGCAGCAAAAAGTGTTCAGAGCAAATTTATCGTGTAAATCAAAACTTAATATGACTAAAAAATTCCATAAACGCAAGAGTTTAAGCATGGATTGTCTATTCAAGATTCGACGAGGTTTTTAGTTTCAATTCTCAGAACTAGTGCAGATACAGGGAGGGGAAGGGATAAAGAAAATTAGAAACGGGTCCTTTTTTTGTGTAATGTACAGCAACATCTGTGGCAACTGGCAACTCGGGGCTAAGTGGTACAGAATGCACACTGACTCTCATTTTGGATATCCATCTCTGTACTGTATTAAAGACTCGTGACCACCCTCATAAAATCCATAACCATCTTATAGAGAGGCGCGCCGTCTCTGAAACGAAAATAAAACTGAAGACCGGGGGAGGCAGCATGTTCCTCGGAATATTTCAACTTCGGAAACCCGCATTCGCCATCACCTTGCCAGACAAGAACCGTGCAAAAGTCAAGGGGTTTGTTTTCTCTGTGATCTTAGGTTCGAGTTCTTGGTTGCTTATATGATGACCACTAGAGACTTACATGGTCGTTAACTTCAAGACCCGTGAGATTAGTCGTGATGCGCGAAAGCTGGCCCGAACACCTATATTAATCTAAAAAAAAAAAGAACCGTGCAAAACAACCATTTAATAGTTAAAAGCTAATACTATTTTAAAATATAATTTATATTATTTTTTAGTATAATTTTTAAAATAAAATTTTTTAGACTTGATGCTTTTATATACTCATATTATTTTATATTTAATTTTTATTTATTTAATAAAAATAATAAAATTTAAAATTAAAATTATTTGATCATCAAAATTACCTAGAACATTACCTCAAGTCGTGGTGGTCTGAAGCAACACTAATGAACCATAGACTCCAAAACGGGGTTGGTTAATTATTGGCATGCTTAGGATAAAGTTTTAGCAGCATTAACCTCTTTCATGCGGTAATCTAAACTTCATCATGGTATAATTATGGTAAAATTCCTTCAGAAATGTGTGTATATGATAGCTATACATGTGCCAATAGCTTGACTGCCTTCCATTCTTACAACCAGAATGTTAATGAGCGGTACCAGAACTTATTTAGCACCCTGTGATCAGTTGTCATCTCTTCATTTCCTTTTATAAATGGAAATAAAGCTTCCAGTAATTAAAGAAATGAGCTTTTCATGCACATATATTGATGAGATTTTAGCACGTATGTGGTAGCGTTTGTAGTCCTATTTTAAAAAGAGCTCGTTATTGTTAAAAAATTTACAATAATAAATATATATTATCTACATGAATTATTGATAAAATGATGCAATTTATATGACATTTTATTTATTATTAAATTATTTATAAATAAAAATATTATTTAAAAAAAATGAAGTAGTTGTCAAGAACAACAACCCTCTTCCTTATACAGAAATGTAAAAACAATAAAAATTAAGTTTAATTAAAGTATATTTTTTTAATGTGTATTATAACTATTTTTATTTATTTTTAATAATATTAATTTTTTATAAATATAAATAATTTATCAAACCAGATTAAAAATCATATATCTGTAATAAATAAAAATTAAAATATCATCGGTGGACCCCAACATATATTTCATCCAGTCTTTCGTTACGACCCTTAGGATTAGAAATTCGGAACACATGCGGGCAGTTCATAGGGATTCTAACAATTTTGAATGATTATTTATTTATTAAATTCTAATATAATCCTCCTGTTTCAACATGTAAATGATAAACGCGCGCATCTCTGCAAGAAGTAAAAAGAGTTAGCAGGCTCAATTAGAGAATGCTTGTTTGATAATCCTCTCCTTAGCTTTTCTTGCTGTCTTGGAGACAGGTACTTTGTTTGGTAGCGGTCTAGAGAAATTTGATTGATAGGGTGCACACTCATATAAAAGTAGAGGCATTGCTCAAACAAACCACATCAAGAAAACAAAAACCCTCTCCATGCCATGGAGCCTAACGCCAGCAATAACATGCAACCTGATAATTGCCTGGAAATAACACCCATGGAGGTGCACAAGGTTGTCCGACCACCCCATAGGAGCACCATACAGAAGCTCAAGAGTAGACTTAAAGAAACCTTTTTCCCTGATGACCCTCTGCTCCAATTCAAAAGACAGCCATTGGGCAAGAAATGGATACTTGCAGCTCAGTATGTCTTTCCCATTCTTCAATGGGGTCCTAATTACAACTTCAAGCTTTTCAAGTCTGATATTGTTTCCGGCCTTACCATTGCCAGCTTAGCCATTCCACAGGTCAGCAACCAAATATTTTTTTCTCCTAAATCATGAACAAGATTGTAAATATAAAACATCTTTATCCATTAAGTTGATCCTTCTGTGTAATCATCTTTCTAGGGCATCAGTTATGCTAAGCTTGCAAATCTACCTCCCATAGTGGGTCTCTGTGAGTAAAATATAGTTCTGATTACTTTGTTTTTTTCTTCTTACTATTTATATACAATACTGCTTGATTGAATTTTCTTTTTCTTGAAACAAAAATATGCAGACTCTAGCTTTGTTCCTCCTCTTATGTATGCTGTTCTTGGAAGCTCCAGGGACCTTGCTGTAGGACCAGTTTCTATTGCTTCTCTTATACTGGGATCAATGCTTAGGCAAGAAGTATCTCCTATCAATGACCCTTTCTTGTTTCTTCAACTAGCCTTTTCTTCGACCTTCTTTGCTGGCCTCTTCCAGGCTTCGTTAGGATTGTTAAGGTAAGTTTTCTTGCCTTCTTTCCTTCCTATTTTTTCCTCTTAATTCTCAACTGAAAGTGCTGCTTCTCTGTTGGCCTGAATGGCTGCAGGCTTGGCTTCATCATCGATTTTCTTTCCAAGGCAATTCTAATTGGATTCATGGCTGGAGCTGCAGTCATAGTCTCTCTCCAACAACTAAAAAGCCTGCTGGGAATCACTCATTTCACCAAACAAATGGGACTCGTTCCTGTTTTGAGCTCTGCTTTCCACAATATCAATGAGGTAATTGGTTAGTTTACTCCCCACCAAAACACAAGCATATATAATTAATTAAAGAAGTTGAACCCCCTCCTAATTTATGCAAGGTGAGGTTCCCAATATTCTACCAATCGAAATTATAATTATAGCATAATCAATCCACTTAACAATAACCTTAGATGGGAGAGTTATTGTTCAAGCTGCTAAATTAGTCAAGGCTTTTCCTGTTTCAGCTCCCCATTCAATATTTATCACTACATAAAGCTAGACCATGCCAGACAGTACACTAGTTAAAGCGTAATAATCATCTGAAGGTTTCGGATTCAAACTCTAAAAAGCACGGGAAGGACCATCCCATTATGTAACCGAAGGCAACTTACCTTAACTAAAAAAAACTACTAAAAGATGTCTAACTTAACAAAATCCCAGCTAATTATTTTATACTCCTAGTACCATACTACAAAATTGAGTGGATAATTCTGACCATATAGATGATGTTTGTGCAGTGGTCATGGCAAACGATACTGATGGGGTTTTGCTTCCTCGTGTTCCTTCTACTGGCTAGACACGTCGTATGTCATTCTTTCCACTCTCCTTGTCTTGAAGTAACATATTATTAAATGCATAGTATTTACTGTTAACAAGTACTTGAAACCGCCGTGAGAATCACTTTCTGTTTCTATTTTTCCAAAAATATGTATTGCAGAGACGGTTTTATTGTCTATATTCCCTGGTTTTGCCCCCTTCTTTATCACTGATTTTGCCCCCTTCTTTTATCATTGATTGGAGTCGTTCTTTTCTGCTAGAATAGAAGCACCCTCGTATCTTCTCCTATAACCATAAGATCATACACCCTCTCTGGCCTCTTGCCACTGTATACCGGTCATATTTGTTCATTTCATTACAGGCAGCAAAGCGTCTTTCTTATAGAGTGAGATATGGTATGCAGATACTCTCTTTTTTTCCCTCCTTTTTGGTAGAAAAGCATTCAAATACTCTTTTCCGTCATAGCGGTGGCGTCATTCCATTAAAAATTAAAGTTCGTGACAATTTAAGTATAAACTAGTGAAAGAAATGAGACACAAGACGCTTTTTTTTTTTTTCTTTGATTGTTTAAATGGGCTTGGTTTAGGTCTGTTTCGGCACATCTTATGGACTAGATAATAGGCCGGAATCTATGGACGGGCCTAATCTTTTTCAGCACAAACCAGCTCCATTGCAAATAATTCAAACCGTAGAATGGTTTATCTTAAATAAATATTCCAGTGCACGTTCTGATATGATAAAAAAGAGGGGAAGAAAAAAAAAACAAAAAAAATAAAAAAAAGGAGGGGAAGAAAACAGTAAATATTCCAGTACCTTCTCTTTGTTACAGTGTTATATGTTTGAATTTTTACATGGTAACGTGTGCCTCACAGAGCATGAGAAAACCAAAGCTGTTTTGGGTTTCAGCTGGAGCCCCTCTTGTGTCTGTGATCCTATCTACTATCCTGGTTTTTGCATTCAAGGCACAGCACCACGGGATCAGTGTTGTAAGTTTTAGGTCCCACGCGAATATATTACCCCTTCATGGAAGATGTTGCTTATCATTGGACCTTTCTGTTATTTTTAGATTGGTAAGTTGCAAGAAGGGCTAAATCCTCCCTCATGGAACATGTTACATTTTCATGGAAGCAACCTTGGACTGGTTATTAAAACCGGCCTTGTTACTGGCATTATTTCCCTCACTGTAAGTTCTTGTTTTACTTGTCTTGCAATTATTTTTCATACATTCAGTAGCATTTATGCAGTTTAGAAGGAATCTGTACCTTTTGAACTTGAAAGAACGATCAGGGGAATGGGGATAGAGCTGGTCTGCGTTGCAATTGTATTTCACATGTTCTGGAATAATAGCTAGACTATCTGGAAGCTACTGCCAGTTTAATGGGCTAACAATACATGGACCAATTTGTGTTTAAACCAAGCTTTCTAGGCAGGTTGATTGATGACCTGAAGTTTCAAGTTCAGTAACTATTGGTGTATTACACAGTGCATGACTCTTGAAAGACGGCTTCTTTTTCATATTTTTTTTCCTAACCGAAACTTCTTTAATTTCTGTTTGAGTCAACTTAATGAAACGCGTTGCTAATGCGAGGGAATCATTATCAGAATTCCTATGAGGATAACAGGTGTGTAACATATTTTCATTGACTGATAAAGTATTATTTACTGTAATAAAAGTCGAGTTTTGCAACATTTGTTGAAAGAAAATATCGAGGTAGCAGGTTTCGAACTTTTAGTATCATAACCACAAATCTACAACATGACCTTCAAATAGTGTCTTGAACTTACGGCATCTGTTAGACAGAAGAGTTAAGCGTGCATTTACTCATGCTCAACTTTATTTCAAACAGGAAGGCATAGCAGTGGGAAGGACTTTTGCTGCTTTAAAAAACTACCAGGTTGACGGTAACAAGGAAATGATGGCAATTGGATTGATGAATGTAATTGGCTCTGCCACTTCCTGTTATGTTACAACAGGTCCTAACATTTACTCTATTAGGCTTTCTTTTCTGCCATGCTGTTAAGTGCTTGAAACATATATATGACATGCATATATAGTATTCTTGACAAAACTTTGAACTTCAGGCGCTTTCTCTCGGTCCGCCGTCAATCACAACGCAGGAGCCAAAACAGCAGTTTCTAACGTTGTAATGTCAGTGACAGTTATGGTGGCACTTCTCTTCCTAATGCCTCTATTCCAATACACACCAAATGTTGTGTTGGGTGCCATCATAGTAACAGCAGTAATTGGCCTCATAGACTTCCCAGCTGCCTGCCAGATATGGAAGATCGACAAATTTGATTTTGCAGTGATGCTGTGCGCGTTGTTTGGTGTTATTTTTATCTCGGTACAGCACGGTCTTGCCATTGCGGTGAGTTTTCAGCTTGTAGATAATGTTACTGGAACTAAACCTGTATTGGCTTGAAAAGGTAGACGGGGATGACTTGTTAATCAGTATTAACTTTTAAGCCGTTTGTATGCATTAAGCGAAAGCCTTTGTTCCTTCCATGTTTATTCATGATGCAAACAACCATGATGCTGTTGGTGAACAGGTAGCAATATCAATTTTCAAGATCCTTCTTCAAGTTACAAGGCCAAAGACTCTGATTTTGGGAAACATACCTGGGACGGATATATTCCGTAATCTTCATCACTACAAGGATGCTACGAGGATCCCTGGTTTCCTCATTTTAAGCATTGAAGCTCCAATCAACTTTGCTAATACAACCTACCTCAAAGAAAGGTTTGTTTGTGCATTCAGTAGCCCGTAAATCGTACTTGCACTTCGCATCACGACTCTAATAATTCTCCTTTAATTATTTTTTCTTTTTTTGATGGTAACTTTCCTTTAAATATGTAATAGGATTCTGAGATGGATAAATGAATATGAAACCGAAGAAGACATAAAGAAACAGTCAAGCATTCATTTTCTGGTCCTAGACCTGTCAGGTAAGTTCACTGCTACCATTTTGCAGAAATTAACAAGTTATCTAGAAACAGAAGATCTTGGTTTCTTCCTTGTTCTTCTTTCCAACTATAAGCTTTATGGATAATTAGAAGTTACAACTTGCGCATCTGAGATTAGGGTAGCTGATTTTTTTAGAGCTTGTATTGGTGGAGTTGATATTAAACATTTTCCTGCTCTGGTTGACTCCATTAACTCATTAAATCATAATTGCAATGAAGCATGGCAGAGCATCCACCATGTAAAAAATTCATAATAGAAATACTCTCTGTAATTGTTTCAGCTGTCAGCGCCATCGACACAAGCGGAGTGTCACTCTTTAAGGATTTAAAGAAAGCAGTGGAGAATAAGGGAGTCGAGGCAAGCGCGTGGCATCTAAATTGCCTTTTCTTTTCAATTGTCTTGCCTTTTAGTTGCTCCTGCGGATAACACTTTGTTCTATGATTGACATTACAGCTTGTGTTGGTGAATCCTGTGGGGGAAGTGTTGGAAAAATTGCTAAGGGCCGATGATGCCTGTGATATCATGGGGCCTGACACCCTTTATTTGACAGTTGGAGAAGCTGTGGCTGCACTCTCGTCAACAATGAAGGGTCAATCATCGAGCTATGTGTGATAATGAGAGAATTGTAACTATTAATTTCTTATTCGACAAAGAAAAACATCAATTGTATCAGTAGTGCAAAGATAAGTATTTTATGTTGAGCAGCTTTAATGTGATTGCATATGCTTGATATAGTATTTCTTAGGCATCTTACATGCTAATGTGTCTTACAATGTCGTGATGCTTCAAAAGTTCAAGCATCCATAGCCTCCAGGCATTATCTGGAACTCAAGTTTTGAAAACCTTTGACACTGCATTCATGCATCAGCTTGATCAAGCAGGAGTTTGCTAGAAACTAGGCAAACCAGCACATGTATCATACTTTCACTGGATATAATGAGGCTGGACAAAGGAATACAGCTCAGTACATGCTTTCAATTGAATTCTACGGAAGAATTGGTTCGAAAAAATTCATAAAAAAAGGTTCTACTATAGGACAATTCCCATCCCCCTCTAATATCAATCTTAAAAATGCTATCTTTTCAACGTTACTGTTCTTATTTCCCAACAGTGAGGATTGACTTTAAAGTCTTGCTCACCCCCGAATTTCTCCCTCTTCTTCTTTTTCTGACAGAACATGTCTTTCTTCTTTTTTCAAAGGAGCATGCTAGTTGCTTATTTTATAGCATATATAGATACCATACATACAATACAGGATTAATTCTTCAAGATCATATCAGGCATTAAAACGTGGATTTCTTTTAACAAAGTTTGTTGCATCCACAGGTGCTCGACCATTTGCTTAGCAACCAAAAACAGCTAAAATGATTTATTTTTAATGAAAAAATTCCCATCATCTACACCTAATTGGTGCAGTGCGTTGGAAAGAACGAAAAGAAAAGAGAGACTCGTTAAGGGATTAACTCCTATTGGTAGGATGGTGGCAATGCCAAGAAACATAGAGACTTTCTATAGCATTGCACCAATATNTTATAAATATATTAAAATAATATTTAAAAAATTATTTTTGATCTTAATATATCAAAACAATATAAAATTTTTAAAAATAATTAATTTAAGAATATCAATTTTCTACGCAAACAAGACGGGCCAAATATTTTTATTTTTCATAAAAACATTATACATGTAGGTTTTTTTTACATATTTATGTAATTTTAAAAATTTAAGTTTAAATAAAAAATTATTCATACATGTAATCAAATAAATTAAGAACTATATATGTAAATAAATAAATAAAAATTTATTAATGATACCTAAAAATAAAACTTAAAAAATAAAGAAAGAGGTGTAAATCAAGATATTTAATCTCAAAAGATAAGAAATTTATATGATTATGTTTACTAAATTTATTTATTAAAATAAATTTTTTATTTATGTAAAAGGTATTAAAATAAGAAATAAAAATTAATTTAATTGAATAAAATAAAAGATGAGAAAAGCATGCTTGGTCTATTTTTTTAAGACTTGCATGACGAAGTCAATTTTTTATATGCAATTGGTTTTTTTTGAAAAAAAATCAGATAATATATCATTTGATCTATTTAAATTTCAGTCATTATAATGGTTGAAAAATTAAGGTTTAATTTTTTTTATTAAAAAGCTTATTTTCAACTTATTTTGACCCAAAACACCTATAAAAACATAATAGTAATCGTAATAAACCTATATCTAACCTCAAAGAAACAAAAAGATGTCCGAAAAATCAAAATCAACTCAAAATAAAAAATCAACTCATGCATAAATGTGTTTTTTTTATGAATTTAAAGGTAAAAAAACATATAATATGAATTTTTCTCACCAAACAAAATCATTTGACATAAATATTGTTTGTTTTGGTGGCTTAAATCAATGTCAACAATATATTTCTTTGTCTATCACGGGAATTCAACAACCTCTCTCTTTTCTATCTCAACTAAAAACTAAAAAATAATAAAAATAAATTTAATCATTAAATTTAAATTTGAAAATATTAATGTATCAAAATTATATAATCTGCGCTATTTTTTAAGTTTGAAAATCAAAGTGTATCTTCTGTAAAACTTATGGTACACCATCCATGTTTGATTTCTTTTTTATTTTAGTTGTTTTTCTCTTTTAATTATATACTTTTAATAAATTATTGTAAAAAAATTTAAGAATGTTGTGTTTATTTTTTGAAAAATGGTTTCCGAAAAACTACATTTCAAACTTTCTTGGGTTTGTTTGTTATTAAAAAAAGTGGTCAACAATAAACACTTTTCAGTCAAAGAAAAAATTAACTCGGTTTTCAAGAAAATGTTTTTTTAAAAAATTTGAGCGGAAACACTTTTCAGAAATTGTGAAAAATTTAGAAATATCATATTATTTGTTGATTATATCAAATTTGATCCTCAAACTTTTGATTTTTATATATATTTTGTTCTAAATATTTATTTTCAATATCATCTCTTAAAATTTAATTTTTTATTAACTTTGATTTTTATTTTTATTATTGTTATTTGCTTTTTTCTTATTATTTTTTATTAAAAAATTTTATCTATCAAATTTGGTTATCATTATTTTGATTGTTACTTATTTTATTTGAAATAATTTATAAAATATTAATTATTTTTTCTCAATTTTATTTTTATTTAATTTTTTAATTTGTAAGATTTATTTTTTTATTATTTTAACAAATTTAAAAAAATAAAATATTAATAAATTGTTTTCCAACTTATTTTTTATGATATAACCAAATACTAAAAAATATTTTTTAAATTATTTTTTATTACACTATTGAAAAAATAACTCAATTTTTTTAAATTTATTTTTCTAAAATTTACTTTTTTTTAAAAAATTAGTTTGCAGCCAACGAGGTCTAAAAAATAAAAATAAATAAATGAAAAGGTTACAAATTCCATGATAGCCTTCTATTTTATACTTAATAATTTTGCTTACCTTTTATTTTATTTAGATCACTCCTAGCAGCTGGATCTGATTCACAACCATCGTTACCTGTCGCTGTGAAGAAATTCCTTCTATCGAATTCCAATGGGAAAGAAGAAAGAGACGGATCCTCCAGCCCTGCAAAAATACGGCGTCCCTCTATATTCAGCTGCTTGGCTTCCGCTTCAATTCCGTCACGAGGACCACGATTCCTCTAAACAACATGAACGTGAACAGGACAAGGACAAGGAGGAGATCACCCACGCCTCTGCTTCTTCCTATGAATACTATGTCGTTTTGGCCGGTGGTGGCGGTGAAGGTCGCAGCGGCATCCCCAACGCTGTCCTACTCTCCCGTTTCAATTTCTCCTCCAATTCTCTCTCTCCTCAGCCCGTACGTTGATAAAAACTCGCATCTGTTTATCATGCTTAATTATCTTTTCAATTATCGATAGGTGATCGAAATTGGATTTGGTAATTTCATTGTAAATGTATTTATTTCAGTGCTGTGTTTCAGGTAGCTAAGCTTAATCTTGGTTCTGATTTGCCCTATAGAATGGTGGTTCACCCCGGTGGAGACGGACTTATTTGTGCATTGCCGAATAGTTGCCGGTACTTACTTTCTTTTTGTTTTTAATTTCTGCTTTTGCTGTCGGAAAGAAAATATTTAGTTACGAGGTTGCCAATTTAGTACATTCCTTTTATTTTTGTTCTAGTTTAGGGATTTTGAGCTTATTGCTTTCATTTTTTTTTAATAAATGCCAATCTACCAGTGACGCTGCTGATTTCCTGAAAGGCTGCATTAAGTGCTAGGTTTCAAGAGATTTTCATACACCACCATTAGTGTCCTTCATCCCTCCCACTTCGGCTCCGAATCCTTTGTCTATGATTCCTGATGGATGGAATGAGAAATGAGAATATTGAGTTAGGAGGACCTGTAATGAGGATGCTATGGAAAGTAGCACAGATGGCACTAGACAAACAAATTTTACTCTAGCACAGGTGAGTTGGTGTAATTAGGGAATGAAGAAGAGTCAATGTAATTTGAAGAGTGATTGTATAGAGGTTGGATTTACATGAAAGATGACGATAGCTAGAAGTATTGATGCTTTACACAATTTCTTTTGAAAGATGCATCTAAAGGTGCAGAACATGTTATCCACTTTCAAATGCTGCATAACCTATGTTTCTTATGTGGATGTGGATTTGCCAACTGATGACTGCTTGAAATCAACCCTTCTTATAGTTATACTTAATGTCACAGCTTCCCTTGCCCTGTTCTTTTCTTGTTGATTTGAGGTCATAAAGAGTTTGATATGGGAAAAATCCAAGGCTGTTCACCCAGAGAAATGGGTTAAGACAAAAACCTTTTAGAAGTGTTTGGTTTAGGGTTTAATTTGCTTTCTTTCTTTTTTTTTAAAGAAAGCTCTCCGTGGTATATCAGCGTGAAAGTTCATGTCACAGAAAGCATTCAATATGATGTGTGGATCAAAGAGAGTGGATGTCTAAGAAAGAAAACGGTCTGAATGGAATAGGTGCTTGGAAAGTTACAGAAAAAGTTAGAAATGATTTCTCTTGTTTGTTGGATTTGATGTGGGTTGTGGAAAGGAGGAATTCTTTCTTGATCTGGCAGTAATTGTTTTCATGGTAATCACCTCTTAAGACCAAAATCCTTGAGCTTGAGGTGGATAAAAACGAAGGTTTAATAAGCTCATGTTTGGAGGTTCATGATGAGAATGCATTGGAGGTTACTTGGGGTTTGTTAAAGCAATTGACGAGATTATCAATCATTTACTTTGTTATGTATTGGCTGAGCATTTATAGGAGTTGGTTTAGCTGTTATAAATTTCTCGTGGGTTGTGTTATGGCTAGATGAAATTGCTGTGTTTTAAAATGCTTAGAGAGGGTAGTGTTTTTGTACTAGCATAAGAATTAGTATGCTGCTAGCTATCTTTTATGTTTGTGGAGGTGATAAAACAAATTAGTTTACAAGAAGAATCTTCTCCAATTGCTTTGAATGATTTTTAGAGGTTATATGTACTGCATACGAGGCAATCCTTGTCCAGTCAAGAGCATTTCAAAAACTTCATTAATTATTTGTTTTGAATGCAGTGCAGCTGCTGTTTTTGTTTATTTTACTCTCTGATTTTTTCAATACACATCACAGCCATTGTGCCTAACTCTTAAGAATTTTTCCACCCTTACTGGTTCCAAAAAAGGATAATCAATTTACTATTACGTCTTCCTTGTGCAGATTTTTTGAGTGGGATGAAGTCAAGGACAATGAAGACCATAAATTGGGCCTTAAATCGTCTGAGAAAGTATTGACACAATTGGAAGATGTTGGACAGCAATTAGCATTGGTCTTTAACAGTGACAACTCTGTGCTTGCTGTTGGCGGGGAGGTAGAGAGATTCTTTGCATTCCCTTCCGTTAATTTAATTGTAATTGTTGCATGACATTAAGCCAAAAAGCATTCTAAACACAAGGAAAACATGCTTAAAAGATATTGCCTTGTTTTGTTTTTGTTTTCCTTTTCCTGTTTGGATTCTGTATGTAGAAAGTAAAGGATTAAAAGAATTAAACTTGTTTATCTCCAACCCAGTCCAGCAACTTGAGAATCTGCTAACAACTCTTTTCTTCCTTGGTTTTTACTAAAAGGATAAAACTGTCTGTAGGCATTGATAATCTATATAAGACTGATAAAAGACCTGGTAGGGATTTTCTGAACCAAATTGGCCGAAGAGGAATGCAGCATCAACACCTAGTGTCTAACATAAAGGTTATGACACGCAGTGGACTAATAACTGGGTTTTTGGCTTCCCTTCAAGATTGGACTAGAGGGCATCCATGATTTCCCCCCTTTGTTTCTATGTTGTCTGTCTATTCCATCAGTAAAAGAGAGGGAAGGATGAAAACAGGGGTGCGAAACAAGTTAGATAATTCTTAAGTTAAAAGGATGAGGAAAAAGTACATTTTATAGCTGAGATGCTACAGTCCTGGGCTGATGGACAGAACACATTTGAAGTGGCTCCCATACAGAACACCTGACTGCATGTTTATATGACCAAATGAAAGTTGCATGAAAGATGCAAGTTTCTGGGTCAAATTTTTCTCTTCCTTATCTTTCACTGTTTTCTGATGGTTGCATTCCAGCTTCTAATTATTTTATTATTAGATAAACAGTATGTAGATATAGTTTGTGATGATTAAGTTATGTTCCTCCACTCTATCTTTCAATGTCAGATTGTAGGACCTGCCTCTTGGCCACTTACCTACCGATCGAAGTATTGAAATTTCCATAACCAGGCCTTTATTTTTAGTTATAATGATATTGAAGAGAGCAGGGATCCTTTTTTTAAATGTAATATGCTATATGATGCTTTGATTTTGGTGCGGTACAGGATGGAAATTTAAGGGTTTTCAAGTGGCCTAGCATGGAAATTATTTTCAAGGAGGCTCAAGCCCATGCATCTTTGAAGGACCTGTGTTTCAGGTTGGCAGTAATATTAGGAAAAATTAGATGTTCTATTTCTGAAGTAGAGATGTCAGCATGAAGAATTTACTTATTATGATTAGCTTAATTGTGTTGCAGCCCTGATGGAAAATTTCTCGTTTCATTGGGAGGTCGTGGCCCTGGTAGAGTATGGGATGTAACTTCATCAGTGGCTGTTGCCTCTTTATCAAAGGAAAATGTAAGTTGTAAACGATGATTAGTTCTTGACTGAATTCTTTTTTTACTAGCAAACTGCTTTTACCCTCGCTTAATGTCAAAGAGGTTAATACCTTTGTGCTGATATTTATTGTTATTGAATTCATTTGGGTACCAACAAAATCATGTTGGTCAAATTAATAGAAAGTAGATTTCAGGGAACCTGTAACTCAATTAATCTAGGTTACTTATGGTCTTGCAATTCATGGCTGGCACTTCTGATATATATTATGTTTCTATCAAATGAGTGTTGAGCTAATTGGATTTATTGTGTTGTACTTCCAGGATGAGATTTTTGCCTCCTGCAGGTTTTCTCAAATTAGTGATCAGACTCAGGTTCTGTATGTTGCAGCAATTACAGGTGAATATTATGAAGGCCAAGTATTTTGTGCTCCCTTTGATACTTTTGTTCCATGTTAATCATCATAAATATTGTTTTACATAGACAAAGGTTCAAGTGTCGTGACATGGAACACAAGCTCATGGAAGAGAGTGAGCTCAAAGCATGTATTCCGCGAACCAGTTTCTTCCTTTAATATCTCACCTGATGGAAAGTTTCTTGCAATGTACAGAATCTCAACCATTTATTTGAGGTCCTTAAGCTCAATAGCAAGCACTTTAATGCTAAAATATATTCTAATCTCCTGTGTTTGATTGACAGAGGCACGGCTCAAGGAGATGTGATGCTTATAAATTCAACCAATATGTGTATTCAAACAATGATTAGGAAAGCACATCTTGGCATAGTAACAGCATTGACATTCTCTCATGATTCAAGGTTAGAAAACACCATTGTGTCTCCATGTACACTTAGATCAACATTTTATTTGAGTCATTTTCATCTAGGGATGACAATGGACTGTTGAGCATTTGTTATTTGAAATACAGGGCTTTGGTCTCTGCATCTATGGACTCAAGTGCAAGGGTGACACTAGTTGAGGACAAGAAATGTGGTATGTACATTGAGATTCAGATTTTTCTTCCTGTCATTGGTGGTTCTGAAATGTTTGCCTTGTGGACCTGGTAACTAGTCAGAGACTAAAAATCTCCGTGACTTTGATTTAGGGCAATCACAATATGACTGCCCAAATAGTATGGTGAACTAAGCATTTGGTATGAGTGGAATGTGAACTCAGAAAGTAATTGCATTCTGCCAAATATTGGGGGACTTTTCTGTGATGACTTTTATTTGCTAGTATCATCGTGTCAAAACTTACTCTTTACATTATTTATGGTTACAAGTTAGTGGTAATTCACCAAGAATTAACCCAGTGCCTGGAGTATTTACTATCAAGGATTGTTTAGAGAAAACTAGAATGTTGGACATGGAAAGACAAGGAACTGTATTCAAAACAGAAGCAGTTAATGCTCCTAAGGTTTTTGAAAAGTCAGACATTCAATTGACCTTAGTTGGAAATTAGTTTGCCGTGTGAGGTGTGATGGATTATGCATAGAGAAATTTGTTGGTTTAAAAAAAGGTTGTATTGACAGGAAACCATTTCCGGTATTTCCCTTGTTCTTGACTTATTACTCTACTATTTTCACAACAAAAGGCATACTAGTTCTCTCATTTCTTATCAAGGAACTTTCTTTTGTTTCTTGTAGCTGCAGGAGGATCAAGCTTGCGGATCATTATATTCATCATTATAATGGCAATTGTTATATATTTCTTGAAGAATGAAGGAGTCCTTCCGTTTCTTGGCTAGATGTTGTTAGCACTAAATTAATGTAAATTGTACCCTTTTTTATGGAATAGAAGCTGTAGATGATAGGCCAGAGCCTATCACGGTACAATAATGTCAACCTGGTTTTGGTTTAGAGAATGTAATCTTTCTACCTATAATAATGCCCACTTGAACTGTGGCCCGAAAATTACTAGTTGCTTGTGGTTGGCTTTTATCGTGGTGATTGTTCCCCAAGTCTTGCAGTGTTTTCACCAACCGAATTATTATATCGCTGTTATTTTTCTTATAACATATTGTTGTTGGTGATATATCTTCATATTTTCTAAGATAATCTCGTGTTAATAATTACTGTGGGTCTTTCATTAAAATTCCACTATCAGGCCATGCTGACAGAGCAGAACATGAAGGTTTGAATCGTGAATGTGTTTTGGTCTTGGTGGTTGAAATATTTAATCTGCCATTTTATATTTTATGTGTCACTATTATTAGATCAACAGATGGAGGGATGTAGACGTTCTTCATCTTGTGAGAGAAAAATATCATATACAAATCTCCGCCATCACGTGGGTTGGGATTGGGATCGGGCGATGACCTGGTGGAGTTGCAGCGGTCATCGGCAGTCGGTGAGGTTCTTTGCTGCAGCATAGGAAGGCACGTGGTGTTGACCGTTGTTGCATGTTGTCGTTTGCGAGCTTAGGATTTCTCTATGGGCACAGTTCCGTGCATCTGGGTCGAGACTTGGCATGTGTATTCTTTTGATTTTTTTCAATTCAAAGTCTCAAGAAAACTAATTATAGCAATTTATTATCAATCTAACTGCCACTTGCAGGGTTGCACTTAATTTTTATTTTTTAAAAAAAAAATGACTTCTTAATTCGTGATTCATAATTTGATCTGGATCGAATTTAGGGTGAATAGCGGCTGAAATAAACAAAAGCTAATTTTAGGATAAATTGAGTATATATATTATAAAATCTTTATACTCACTCTATTGTTGAATCAGATCGTTCATTTTTCGGACTGACTTTCACACGCCAATCCAAACTCATCAAAAAACAAGTTATTCACGCCAATTAAAAAGAAAAGGAAAGCCACCATCCATGATATAAGATTGTGATCGGTATGACTCTCACCTAGTATTTTTCTGTTATTGGACCGGGTTCGTTTGTCAAAGAAATCGTTATCATTTTTGTCCTAGTGTAATTTTTGTTTATTTCAGCCGCCGCTATTCACCTAATCTTGCTTAAAATCTCAAACTACATGGAAGTGCGAGAGTTTTCAATCTTCCAGTTTTAAAAAGAACATGTTTTCGAGAGAAACGAGTCCTTTACCCATATGATGCACACGTTATTAAATTAAACTTAAGAGAAAAAATAAATTCAAAGTTAAAAAAATTATTATACCATCCATGTTTACTTTTGTTCTAATATTTCTAATTTAGACTTAGTTTTGATTAAAAAAATATTTATATTTAGTTTTTGTCATTTTTCATATCATTTACGCCACATAGTACATGATTCTTATATCAAATAATTAATATAATCATGTCATAAATAAAAGAAATGGCATGACAAGCATCATTAAGATGAAATGCCAAAACCGTAGAAAATAACAGATCATGAACGCTTGCACATATACATGAGATTGAGATTTTATATCCATCAATTTGTTTATTTAAGAATCATGCCAGGGATAATCTTCATCTCTGTAAATATAATTTAATTAGTTAGAATATAAATTTAATTTTTAGAAATTACTATTTTAAATTTTATAAATTTTAAAATCACTAAAAACTTATCATTAACTTTAAAAACCATAAAATTAATCAAAATATACGCAAGTTATCTAAATACTAATGTTAATAAATAAATAAATAAATAAAAACCATGCCAGGAACCAGATGGGTAACATGACATGGATAAACAGTACTATTGCCTACCAATGCGTTCCATCTCCTGTTCATCAGCTGTCCTATAACAGAAGGATCAAGTTTCAAAACGTATCGGGGCTGGGAAGGATTGTGCAATTGTTTAAATCGAGTCGCAACATAAGTTCAACACGGGAGGCGTGAACCAAAAAAAATAAAAGACAGAATGAACTGTAGCTGGATTACAATGAGGACTCAGGTTGATGACGCTCGAATATCGAATGGTCATTCTCATTTCCACCTAATCTAAGTATTTACAAAATGGAGCAATTGAGCGACAGGCTCCAAGTTTGTTGAAAAGAAAGCAATAAGCTCCAAGGTGGAGGTAAAAAATTTGCTACTCGAAGTGATCCCGGGACTCCGGAGAAACATGCAAATGTTGTTAGAAGTTTCTGTTAGCCCAACATTACCGACAATTACTTCAATGCGATGAGACTTTGATACCTTTAAGAACTCGTACACGTCTAGAAGTGTCATTGGTGTTTCCTTTGGTAAAGCGAATAACCAACAAGGGCAGACATCAGAAAAGTCCATAGCACCTGCACATTGAGTGCAAATTTCATTAGCGGCTTATCGAGGGGAACAGGAATACTAGACAGTTGGAACAGTATTACATTTCTTTTTGACCAAGTGACACAAGGACCATCCAGTTTCAATTCCAAAGATGCTGAACCCCTGGAACAATATCAGGTTGATTTCTCTCTCAAAAAAGCAAAATACAAAAAAAAAAAAAAGAGGTTGCTTTTGATCAAATGAAATAGGGACCATCCAGCTCAAATGTTTGATCCCATTGTTGCAACAAATGGTAGCAGATTTGGAGATGCTAACATGGTTCACGAATGTCATTTTCAAAAATCGAATTCATTGGAAAAGCAAGCATTCAGAGTTCCAAAACGGGTGTAAACATGAGTAAAATCCAAATTGAAAGACACAGATTACTGAAGGGATTATAAGTACCGTGTTGATAGTATGCCATCTTTCCAGCCTTTTGATTCTGAACTGCATATCCTCAATTATTCCTTCCAAAGGAGCAGCCTCCCTGCTCGGAGAGGATTCTGAAGCTGAGCTGCTTCCCTGTCAGTTTGGCCACAGTAAAATAAAAACAGCAAAATCATCAGCCGCTCAACCTTGAAAATGTATTAGAAGTTAATTTCTCAAATAATGGTTAGCTCTTTTAGACTCAACAGGAAATGATGATCAATGGAAGTGGAGTGAGGTTTTCTCTCATTTATGCAGTTTGTTAAGTGGAAAGAAGTCCTGGCCCTCTCTCTATATATGCTACGTGTTTCAACATATAAAATGGGACAGGGCTGGTATTACACTAATTTCCCCTCACCTAAAATCAAATTTCACTATCAGATGGCTGCTATCCCATTCAATCATAGTAAATACCTGAGATTGTATAAATTCGACAAGTTCCTGCAACCTTGCAGCTTTTTGAGCCTGAATTCCACTGTAACTTCTTTCCATTGCAGGTAATCTTTCCAAAATGATCTGCAGGTAACTCTGAAAGTACAACAAAAGAGCCAGCCCAAACAATGAGAGGCCAGAGTAGCCCAGTGCTAAAGGTAAAACTACACAAGCAGAACTCGAGGCAAAACCTTAGTTGTGTATGAACCATCCAGTTTAAGTGTCGAACCAGCAGCCGCCACAGCTTCCTTATTAACCCCCTTGATCTGTAAGTAAGGACTAGGGGTGTCTTGCAGATGATCAACCTCGATGAGAATCTACACATCAGAATAAAATGAAACCCATTCAGAAAGCCTCGTCTATGACAGACCATGCGTATGAGAAACAGAACACAAGTAACATGAAATACATGAAAACCTGGCATCATCAAGCATTAGTACATAACATTATGAAACTAATTATCAGGCACTGAAAGCCAAAACTGTTGTTGTTAATTTAGTTTATCAATATCTATGGTTCGGGTTTCATATGAAATTTCCTTTAAAACAAGTTAAAAATAACCAAAACTCAAAGAAATTATTTTTGACAAATTTAATTAAGAAGAAAAACAGAAGTGAGGACTTGCACAATTTTGAAGCTTGGATGTATAAATTACAGGAGCTTATAAGTATAATGAAGAGAAAAAAATCCAGGGATATTATACCTTTCCATCTTGGTAGATATATGCAGATGCTTCAATGTAAGCCACTGCTTGATACCTGACATCACATGATAACAGAAAACATTTCAATGACTTGTACAAGAATCTACCAGTTCTTCAGCTGTAAAGCATTACAAAGAAGAACAGTACAATGCTTAATCGAAGTAGAAAATGTTACATTTAGACCACAAAAGTAACAAAATTAAATGATAACTTTGTAGTTTCCAAATAATGACATACTAAACTGCTAAGACAATAGGTTTGGGTTTGTTTCCAGCAGTTCAGTTTATATAACTGATTAAAAGAAGCAAACTGTTCTTCCCTGATATCCAGAAGATGAAAGAATTGCTCACATGCTATGATACAAATGCACAAGGATGGACCAGAGTATTTACTTGGTGAAAGGTTTTGAGCATGTCAACTCTCCAAATACAAAGACAACAGGACTCAACAAGGTATATATAAACACATACTATAGCATTTATTTTTTGTCTTAATAGGAAACGAAAATGTGAAGATAAAAAGAAAAGCAAAACCATGTATGGTCTTACCCGAGGTTAAGAAGTCCAGCAACTGTGCTGATGCTGATATCAAAATCTACTTTTGGTTGAATTATAAAATTCCCTTCTCTTAAAGGCTAATGTTGAGTACATATAAAATAAAAGTCAAGCGTTCACTAGAACATCAAAAACAGAAAATACATTATAATTGACAAGGAAAAATACCAAATAATTAATGCATTATATACAAACCTCCCGTATCAACAATGCAAATCTACCCTCACATATTCTGACTCGTATGCAATCACCATCTGCCAAGTGTCCATTTGTAGGAAGTCCAGGGAGCCTTAAATATATATCAATGAAATTCTGAACAGAACTGCACAACTTCACAGGATCTAGGATTTTCAAAATATCTTGATAAGCCACCTGTTACAGATCACCAAAAAAAAAAAAAGTAAGTCAAATGCAAACCACCGTACATAAATCTTCAACAGAATCATCATAGGCCACTTGCCTGCTTATTACTCTTCAAGACAAACAAAGAACTCTCAGGGGAAATAACAGGGTCAAAGTCATTCCGAATTTTGAGCTGCAACAATATAAGAATAATGAAAACCCGCAAGGTTAAACTTGCAAATATAATCCTCAGGAATGCACTGTAATAGAACATCAGTATTTTGAAGAGAGCAGTAATGTATACATAACATTAATAGCAACAGTTTGTGTGTTTCCAACATAAAAGATGTAGATGGTTTAGTGTGAAATTAACCAGCATAAATGTGAAAAGTCAAGAATGGTAGTCATCTCCAGAAAGATCTGAAACAAGGGCATTTCAGAGATTCTATCCAATCAATTTTGATATAAAGACAATGACAATTTCGATCTTAGGTTGATTAAACAATACATGACTAATGGCTTTCATTTATTATGAGACAACCAAACTGACCTTAATCTTGTTTCTTGGCCAGCCCAGGGACCTTACCTTTTCTAGTACATGTTATAGATATTTCTAAAATTTTCCAAGAGGCGTCTCAATACAAGAAGGCTTGTGTTAGTTATATGTACATGTGTCTCTACTTGGGGGAAGATAAAACTATTGCATGGAAAACATTGAAATACTTTTCATACTAAAACTTAAGAACAATAAAATGATCAGACAATTGGGGTCTACTAACATGTGCATGAACAAGATGTGGTTCAATATGCTGCTGGAAAATTGGAAACACTGTCATCATGATCTCATTTTGGGACATAAAACACCCCCCTCTACTTTTATCCCTTTGAACTTGAGAAATAAGATGTGAATGAACACCACCAACCTGTTTTCACAAAACAATGAATTTACATTACAACTAAATTAACTCATCATCAATTGAAAACTTCTTTAGAAATCATAACACCCACACACACACGGGGTTTCTCTGGAAATAAAAGCTTAAAAGAGGGAATGCAAAGTCATCTTACAACAGCAACCCACAAGTCAAGTGAAATTCGGATTTCAGGATGCAAAGCATACACCCCTTCAAAAATTATCTGCAAAAGCAAGAATGATTTAAAAAGAAGTCCACTAGCATAACATTAACTTAAATCAAAACTACTGGCAAAAGATTTCATAAGTGGAAATATCAATTGCTATGATCATATAAAACTGTAAAGATGCATTGCATGAACATTTTTCCTCTAATTAGCCTGCATGAACATGAATAAAACTTATAGCCAGTGGACCAATTCTACCATACAGTGCGAACAGCCTGCGTATAATGTAAAGCTGAAAAGTAATAATTTTGTCAAAAGCTTGTTTGACCCTTCCTAACATCTTCAAGTTCCATTTCCACTAAATTCTTAACTCCACTAAGCATTTATCTAAAATACTCCTAAAAAAATGTAGCATTGAATACAAGCATTTAGCACCAAACTTAAATATCCTTAATGGGGCAGGAACAACAACTGAAGACCCGGCATTTAGAGTTCAGTTAGGTCATTGAAAAGCAGTACAAGTTCAAATTCTGCAAGGTTCACTTGTTTGTCATAAATATGCCTTGTCTTAAGACAAACTTTAGCATTTTGCAGGAAGCGATTTAATCATGGGTGGTCATAATATTTTTAGAAGGCTCATGTTGTGAAGTCTCCATATAGGACTTGATGATGTAAGACATAATTTGCAAGTTAGCAAATTTTCAAACTGGTTGAAATAGCTTTTGTACGCTTCCCCTCTTTCCACTTCCTTCTGTTTTGCCTACTCTCCTCCTTTTCTTATCTTATCTCCGTCTCATTCAGATTGAGAGACCAACATTGTGCACCGTCGCCCACACTTTCCCTATATCCCCTCTTCTTAATTTGTTATTATTAACATTATTATCATTATTCTAACTTTCAGAGCACAATGAGAAACTATTATTAGAAAGAAAGAATTCTACAGCACAAAATTGAGAACAATACATCCTCCCAAAAAGGGGAAACGAACAACAGTCTTGATCTAAACAATAAAGCAGTCCAATCCTTTAGAATATCCACTAGAGAAGCACGCCTAAAAGCATCTGCTAGATGACACCACAAAGAAGCCAAGAAAACTATCTTATCCCACAACAACAGCCCAAACATGAAGTGATTATTAAAAATCGCATTTTTATCCATCCAAAGGCACCAAAAAAACTGCACTGACAGCACATCTCTGTAAAGCTTTGCAATGTTTCTCACTTTCAAAACGCACCAAAGAGACCAACAAAAATTGTTTAGTCTCCTCAGTATGGCCCAAGACCAAATGCAAACCATCATTGCCACATACTCCAAGCTGTAGGACAATGAAGAAATACCTGAATCTGTGGTTCTCCATTATGATGGAACATAAAATATTTACAGGGAGATATGACTTTTTGATGCCCTCCAATTATCAAGAACTTAAAGGACACTTTGCACCCATGGAAAGTTTTCATTATTTCTTACTTTTGAACCCTAGCACCTGCAATTCGCGTAACTTTTTATACAAGGCTCCACTAGAGATAAATTGTCCTTGTAAAAATGCCTATTTGCTTAATAACATGAATAACAAAGCCACACTCAAAGGATAAATTGTCTTCACAAAGAATCTAGTGCATCTATAGCTTCCCATAAGCGTAATCTTATCATAGTAAGACACCTTAGTCACAGAATAAGGTTCCTAATTGAAACAACACTCTAAAACTTAAGCATGCAAGTAGTGCATTATACCATAGCTAACCTATGCCTCCCTGTTGACACTTTGGACTTTATGTCAGAATGTTATTAGAGGATATCTTTTCTTTTTTATTTTAGAAGTTTAATGAAAAGAAAGCCAGAGAAATGTTATCACATAATATATCACTAAAAAATAAAAATAAAAATCCATGATAGCAAGTTCCAGGAGCAATATAAGTAAGTGTAATAACAAACCACACCACAGTCTTCAGAAACTTCAAGTTCCTTGAATCCACTACGAGCACCAGTCTCCAAATCAAACATGGGTACTTTTGTTCTTCTACCATTTCTTATGTCACCAATATTCTGAAAAGGAATTATGAGAATAATAATTGTATGGCAAATGCAAATATTTTTCCAGGAACTTAAAAGACAAACCAAATGAAATAAATTTGACTTCTCTTCAAAGCAATTGTCTGCAATTTCTAACAGCAAAATGCAGAATTTGTCACACTATCTATAAGCCATAATTACAGAAGAACAAAGAATATGTATCTTCATCATATTGCTCAAGTGAATAAGAAAAGGTACTAAATTCACATATTGTTTGACAACCTAAGGGAATTTGGTGAAATAATTGCATTTCAGAGAAAATCTCCCAAATTTGAAGTGAAAGTTGCATACCAAAGCAGGAAAATTATAGGCCTATTGGCCTCCACATTAAAAGAAGAAAGACGTAACAAATAAAAAAGGAACAAACAGCTTGTTACATGCATGGAAGGAAGTACAAACAAGCATATGCCGAGTTGCTCTAATGAAGGACATAAAATACCGCAAAGGGCCAGCTAAGGCTTGGGTAGTTGGAGAATATGATTGAAAATAAAAACCCCCAAAGAATGAGGAATCTGCCAACAGTCTTCTAAGAAAAATTAGCAGTTACTAAACAATAAGGCATTCCTTAAAAGTACCCTTCTTTTCCCCAAGTCAAACCATTTAGAGGAAAAGAAAAGGATTGTGGTATGAGAAAACAGAAAGCAAACGAAAAAGAGTTGTCATAAATGATAAATGCTGACATGATAAGGGAGGTCAGGAAATATGAAATAACAAGGTGAGATTAGGGATACAAATTTATATATCCAAATCATAACAGAATTTGAAGAATTCTCAGATGTCATGCTTGGATGATGGAGAAGGATGCTGGTGTATAGATAGATCTCTACTAGCCACTCAAAGTATGAAACAAAAGCTTGACTAAACAAATTCATATTTTTACTCAAATTCTGTTCACTAACTAACATTTCCAAGTAATCTTACCAGACCAGACAGAACAAATAATAGCATTATTAATGTACAAAAGATCTCCATAAGATGAATAATTTATGTCATCCTACCTTTGAAAGCAAAGACAGATCAAGAGAGCTAAAGTCATCATACTTAAAATCCTTCACTAGTTCAGATTTAAAATAGTTTTCAAGGGAAACTACTTCACACCCAACAATGTTAGCCATTTTGTGTGCCAAACTTGTTTTTCCAGATCCACTGGGGCCTCCTGCAACAACAATGAGAAAGTATTTAAAAAATAGCAATATTTATGGGAAAAAAAAGGTAAATTACTAAAAGCAAACACCATAAAGTTACAAGAAATTAATTCCTCAATGCAATATTTTTGAGTGTTGGACTCACATATTCTAAATTTAGGATATAGGGACACGGTCCAAAAATTTCCAAATTTCAGCTACACTTCTCATATATTCTATATATAATATTCATTTTTTTTCTTCTGAAATATGAAAAATAATCTTAAATTAATTACTATAACTACATATTTTGTTGAATTTATGTGGCCAACCCAGTAAATAACAACACCATATAACCTAGTATATAAACTATTCTCAGTTCATATTTGTCAAGGTCCAAAATTAACATTATGAGAGAAAAGGCCCAAAGACAAAACCAATGATCCAATAAGAAAAAATGTAACAATCACAACAAAAAAAAAATTGATTGTGATTTTTGGAATTTAGAGAAAATTTAGGAGCCGGATCAAAACCCGACTCACTTAAATGTCCTAGCGAGGGTATCAATAAGGGTTGGATGCGAACCCCTCCTATGAGAAAGAAAGGAGCCTAGCAGCATTTTTTCTGTCTATTTCTGATCAAACTCGCTTCCTGTCATCGTATTTTGTGTCAGAATCGCTTTCAGGATTCTTATCGCCTTCCAATCAGTGGCAGACTCCCGTCCCTACCGAAAATAACTGATCAACCTACTGTTGGAGAGCATATCTTTTTCCATTATTGGTATCTTTCTATCTCGAAGTGGACTAAGGCATCAATATGAATTTCAAGCCCTGTCGCTTGGGAATAAATGCTTCCCTAGCTGCTTGCTGGAGAAAAATGAAGCCTTAAAAATTTGAAATCCATCCCTCCAAGCAGATAACTTAGAAGAATCCTAAAAACATCGTCAACATATGCTATTTTCGTAGCAAATAAAAAACATGAAGGTTTCCCAATCAAATAAAATGCTATGTCTGAAAAAAACTTGCCATACCCAACCCATATCCTGTACCGGTACTTGGGACCTGTCTTTTCAAGACAAGTATGCCCCGGTAAAATCAAGGGTCTACGAAACAGAGGTGCGTATCACTGTTCCTTGTGCAATTGACAGAACAAGTTGAGCAAATAAGAGATGGTTTGATATGGTTTCCATTTTCTATGTTAAATATATATATATGAAAAAAGGATATGAAAACTTGTTTGTTTTTGTTTTCCTTTCAAAAAAGTGGTTTTCAAAACTTATGTTTAGACTATTAATCTATGATTGAGGACTTGAGATCAAGCTGGGATCAAGTCTAGTACGTTTCAGGGTCAAGCTAGTACTAGGTCCAAAAGTCGGTGGTTTGACCGGGAACAGTTCTAGGGCACCCTAGGGTCCAGGTGAAACTCAGTTGCGAGCACCTGACGGTCGAACTAGGATCAAGTCCAGGGCACCCAAGAGTCGGGCTAGGACCAGATCTGGGATGCTTGAAAGTCAGGTCGAGGGATCAGATTCAAACACCCAAGGGTCGAGTTGGGATCAAGTACGGATTGTTTAGGCTACCATGAGTCAAAACGATGTTGAGTCTAGGACATCTAGTGTTAAGACCAAGATGCTTGGAGTCAAGTGGAAACAAGATTCAGGAGTCATGGGTCAACATCAATGTGAATGATAATCGAGTTAGGAATGAGTGAGGGATAGGATTGTACAATACAATTTTGGATAAGAATTACTTTTGCTAATTCCAGTATAGGATCGAGACTAGGTGCATTTTTTGAAAAAAGAAAAACTGTCCTAAAAAACAAGTTTATTATTTTTTAAGCAAAAATATTTGGAAAAAAAAAACAAATAGAAAACAGAAATGATATCAAAAGGCTCCTAAGGAAACTTGTAATTTGTTATAAGATGGACTAGAACAGCACATAATGTTGTCCTTATGTTCAGTTGCTTTCTCAGCATCATCACCCATTTGCTATTAGTTCATTTGTAATGTTCAGTTGCTTTTTCAGCATCATCACCCATTTGCTATTAGTTCATTTGTAAAATGGAAAGATAATTGATTACATACCAATTTCATATAGGCAAAGCTATTTAAACCATCAATTCTAACAACGATAATCTGTACTAGTGGCTGCTGGCATGAAATCCCAATGAACACCTTACAACATCACACGTTCACCAAAACTGTTATATGTATCACCAAAGCAAGATTTGTTTTTCATAGTCAATTATCAATATATAGGCCAACAACTCATTGCTGGTATGGAACTTTATTATAATCTCCTCCACTACCCAACCTGTAAGATGATAAAATCTAGCATATAATAGGATGATCTACGATTGAGCTCTCCAAATTTTACCATCTTAGTCTTAAAATCTAGTGAATAGTAGGTTCACTAAGCTGAATACCATTTCCATGTCTTCTAGAACTGATTACAGTACACATTGTTAAATGAGAAATATGTATGATCTTTGACATCGATATTGTATTAAGATTCTTTATTTCATATATGAATACACATTTTAAATCAAGGTCACTGTCAAACCAAATTAATTACCAATATTATACTATGCTTAGGCTTCTAAGACCATTAACATGAGATTTAATTGTGCACATCAGCCATATGAAAATTATCAAGAATTTGCACCACCAACTGAACTACTTTCCAAAACACTCTATAGCTAAAAAACACAAACAATTTTCCCAAATGTGGGTGGGTGTGCACATGCGCACGTGCGTGTGTGTGTGTGAGAGAGAGAGAGAGAGAGTTTTAAACGTCAAAGCATATATTACCAATTCCAACAATGACAGGGGAGCCTTTATTCTCCAACAAAGCCTGAAATGTAAAATTGCACAAAATTACCAGACTGATTATACCAGTAGCTTCTTAGACTTGAAGTATAACTTCACCAACACATATTTTAATTTTTTTTTACTTGTTACCTGTATTGCTTGAACAGCAAGAAGCAATCCTCTATCCAAGTCATATGAATCAGGCAGAGGTGCAAGCTTCATGTTATCCCTGCAAGTGGAAGAATCTGTGGTTGCTTCATGAGAGACTTCTGAACAAGAAACGTAATAATAACACTCCCAACAATATATTTCATCACCAAGAACGCTTAAAGAACATCTGTAACAGTTCTTCCAGATAGTGGACACTTACCGATGACAGAACTCCCATGTGACGTCTCAGAAGATGTAAAATGCCATGTTTCTACCATAGGCTCCATTTTAGATTTGGTAGGAGACCGAGTCCATGGCTGAGATAAATCCTCAAGCCTATTAACAATGTTTGGAGTGGTACGGATTGGCCTTGGGGCAACAATAGCCCTTTCTTGATTGCTTGTCATAGAAGTATTGGGTAAAAGTGGTGGGGTATTAAGACGTGGTACACCTGCAAGTGGAGTTAGCTAATTGTAGAAAGTTGTAACTTTTGATCTTTATCAGACAAAGCAACCAAAATTCATAGACGGAGTATTGATCATTATCATGTCAATTCAAACCTTTTCTTTCAAGTATCAATTCAAGATATGACTTAGTGATCCAAGGTCCATTAACACCAATCCTCATTGCCTCTGCTCCAACATTCTACAAAAGAGAAAAATAGCCAAGATAAAATGTAAGCTTTGGCCAACAGGTCTCAAGTGCAAGTCCAAGGACCAATCTAATTCTGGTATCCAACCAAAAGTAGCACATAAGAGATAAGCTATTTGCTGCAAGAATGGAAAGTACAGAAACTATCATACATATCATATAGATTGAAGAAAAAATGCAATAAAACATGGATGAAACTATTTAGTGGAAACTCAAGCTGAGTTATGGAACATGTCAATAGAGTAATGAGTGAAGATACAGCAGCCTGTTCAGTTACATGCCAAACATGTTCACTACATAACAAAATAAGAAATCCCCATCAAGATTATTAGGTAAATTCTACTAAAATCTGGCACATCAGAAGATTCATGAATTCACATCCCCCCTCCCAATGCAAAACACTCACAATGGAGAATTTTCCTTCATTCAATCTCCCTAAAGCAAACAGAAAAAACCCAATGCTTCATGCACTCATGTGCTGAAAGTTATCCAAAATAGTTATTTGCATAGCCTTTTGTGGAAAAAAATCCCGGGACGAGATCATGTTTCATACCTATTTCTGGAACAATGCATTTGGGAAGATCACTAACTTAGCAGGATTGGAGCTCTCTTATTATTCATTGTGTTTTTACCTTCACTTTCTTTTTATTACTTGCTCGTGGATACGTTACTTCTGTAGATTCTAATCTTTCTAATAAAAAATATTTATCCCACAAAATATGCCCATGTGAATGTGACTGTGTGAGTGGATAAAGATGATGGTGATGGTGATGGTGATGAAGGTATAGAACTATTTTATTCTACAAATTATCCAATGCCTTACTCAATTGCTCAGCCAAACATAAGAACAGAAAACAAATAAATGATTTATAAAGCCTCCTTCATGTTATCTTAATAAGAAAGATGGATCCATACTTTCCTATCCGTTCCCCTCAGCACAATGAATGTCTCACTAAGAGTATCAATGGTCTCTAATGACATTGAAAGATTGCCATTCCTAACAGATGAAGATGCCCGTTTATAACTCACTACAACAGTGTACCCCAAAGCCAGTAACCCACCAAGTGTCATTCTTCCAACCTGTCAACATTAAATGATTAAACAGGTGAGTAAAACAACCGGAGCTTGAGAATTCTGAAATATTACAGTCTAATTTTTACGAGAACTGAACGTGCATTTCAAGTACTAACTAATGCTATCCTGTAAAAACAAAACCCTCTAAAACAAAGAGGAATCTACAGATTCCCAACAACATTAAAAATCATGCATTCGAGAACTCTAAGCTACCAGTTTCAATAATGATAGGGTGACAGCATTGATTGGAAAGTAAGGAAGCCTTTGTATCTTGAACTTTAAGGACCATATACTCAGATACTATTGTCTAAATAGTATGGATCCTGTGCTGAAGCTTCGCAAGGACATCGAAATGTCCTTACAATCCATGGAATTTTTTCCTCTTATCTGTTTATTTTTATTTTATGTTCATTGATTGATGGATAAGATGCCCGAATAGTGTACCCAGCCATTTGTAGTTTAGAGGAACAATGATTATTTCACACAGATTTTTCCACCTTCCCAAAGATCGCACAGTGTACCTAAGGTCCTTGGATTCCCTTCTACTATAGGATGATTGAAATTAGTCTTACAGCATTTTTAGAAAGTTGAAGAACTGTAGTTTAAGATTTATATTTAGGGAGAGAAACGAGCAATTAAATTCAGCACATTGCACTTGCATTCATTTCTATCTGAAAACTAAGGCTGTAAATTTATTCCTCTACATTAGCCACAGGTGTTCATTTCTATCTAGAAAGTGGTATTATAAATGTATATGTTTACAGTTACATGTGAAACACAATAGATTGCAGCATAAACAACCAATCAAATACAGTTTTTATACAACGAACGCTGCTTCTTCAGTCCAGGTTTAATGCTAGAATTGCAGACTGGAAAGTCCCTTACCTCAAACTCAGCTTTTGGCCTGATAATAAAATGTTTGTCAACAATTCTCTGGTCCCCAAGTGACAAATAGTATTTGATACCAGACTGTCGCACCTTGATCCAATCATTTGTCCGTGCTTCTTCACTTGCTGAAGGAGGCCTAAGGTACATCTCAATAAAACTGCAACCACCACAGAGTTCCAATCAGAATTATTGGCAATACAAGCTCAGGAATAAACCACTTGGTTTTGCACTGATATTATGGTGAGAAACAGCAAGAGAAGTGAGAGTCGCTAACTTATCTGTATGTGCTGTCCCATGGAAGGCATAAGCAGAATGTCCACCAGGTGACTGTCATGACAGTTTAGCATTTAAGTAACATTCAACAAAAGGGTGCAAGTGATGAATAATAAGTTACAGGCGAATAATGAACTGCAAATTTAAAAAGAAGCGGAGGGAAAAGTGAAGTCCATGAGCAATAACAAGAAGGGCAAAAAAATGTAGTTCCAGACACCCATCACTGTTAGGAAACAGCATTTTGCCATGTCTGTGCATCATAAGCAAAATTTCTTTGCCGTTAAAACAAAATTTGAACATTACATAAAATCTTCAGCCTTCAATAGAATTTCACAACTATGTCATTCACACAGTGAGCATGAAGGACATGGTTGGTTCTTGACTATTTAACTTAGCAATGAACTATAGAAAGATGAGTATACCTCACTTCTGCATTTTAGCTTGTAGATTGCTTCTCTAAATGATGAGACAAAGCTGTTGTTTATTCTGATCTGCAGAGTAAAACCACGGATAAAATGCAATTTCAAAAATTGTAGAAGGTAAGGAAAAGAACCCTGACCTGAGCATGGTGAAGGTCTGGTTCAATGTGTTTCCTAAACATTGGGAAGATGCTGTCAATAAGGTAATCCAACGAACAAGAATCCCCTATGTCATATCGAACTTTAGAAAGAAGACTGAAGTGAACTCCACCAACCTGATCCACCAACCACATTTAGAAATCATAATACTCGAAGCTGGACAAAAAATGATAGCTTTCAGCCTCTTATCCAAATTAAGATATAACTTCAGATTACAAGTTACCACAGCAACCCGAATATCCAGTAAAGAGCGCAGTCTTGCATGCAGGGCATATGTACCATCAACTATCACCTAAGAACAAAAAAGGAGACATTAAAGAAATGAACACCAAGGAAGAAAAGGATAATCATAGTAACAGTTGATTCCACTGGCCTACCACTCCAGATGATATGCTCTTTATTCCTTTGGAACCAATACGTCTCTTCTGTTGGTAATCAAACACTGGTATCAAAGTATCTTTTCCTTTCGTCAAATCCTATTTCCAACACAAACAACCATGTAAATATAGACAAAACCAACTTGATGAAGAATGCATTGGCATAAATTTAAGTCAAGTAATATACGGTTGCTTATTTTATAAAGAAAATCTTCTGACACGTGACCAGAATAGGTTTCTTAAGTATTGCAATTTTGTATTTCGAAGAACTGGAAAACCAGTCAACTTTAAATTATAGACTTGTCAAATGCACAATCCAATCCAATCAAGTAGCAAAATAATTTGAGAAGGAAATGCAAACCTCGAGATTTTGTACTAATGCGTCGAAGTCAATTGAATCCAAATCACTCACATCATCGACTCCAGTGCGATAATTCTCCATCGATATAACAACACAGCCAATTACAGACGCCACCTTCTCTGCTAAGCTTCACGGATCATCAAACAAACAAACAAAGTATCAAAGAAATTGCGCCAGTAAAAATATAAAATAAAAGAATTGTATAGTACAGTATACATACCTTGTTTTGCCTGAACCGCTAGGACCACCGATGCCAACAGTAACAAGACCTTCCTTTTTCTCTCTGAGCTCTTGAAGAGATTTTACCAGTAAATAATATCCGTGATCAAAAGACTGCATCAATCCAATCCAACAATTAATATTAATCTGAATTTTTTTAAAAAATAAGTAAATAACTGGAAATTATAAGAGAAGAAAAGCATACCACGTGAAGAGGGAGAGATTGGAGGATGGAGGAGGAGGAGGAAGGAGAGGACGTAGAAGGTTGTTGCTGGAAGTAATCGCGACCTCCTTCGTGGAATAATCGCTGAACAACCTCGTCGTCCATTTGTCAACAACCGCACTAATCCTCTTTCTCTCTCTCGAGCGAGAGGAATCCAGTGCTGTTGCTATTAAAGAGAAAGAGAAAGAGAAAGAGAAAGAGAATCAGTTTTATTGTAATTGATATTATTGTAGTTGCTTTTTATTATTCTGGTGGTGCCTTTATTTCGCTTGCTTGCCTGTGTAAGCTCTCGCTTGTTTCTCTTGCCTTTCACGCTTTTCTTTCGTTCTTTCTCTTCGTTTGCTTTTGTTTTTCTTTTTTCTTTTTTTTCTTCTAGCCGTTCTCTACTTTGGTTTTATTAATTAATGTCCACCTCGCGAATTTAAAAAAAAATTGCAGAAAACAGTGTTATTTAAAAAAATAATCCTCGATGTTATTATTTTAACAATATATGAAAAAAAAATTATATATTGTTAGCCTAGTTTTTTTTTAATAATTTTAGATATTCAAATCAACTTACATATATAAATTTATTGAACATTTTATAAATTTAATAAATATATAAGGTATTATAAAAATAACACGTATAATAAAACTTCAACCCTGTAAAAAAAAAAAAGGAACAAATCTCTTTCATTGCTGAACCACAACCTCCTGCGCTGTTAGCCTAGTCCTTGAGTTGAGAGGGTGTTGTGCATTTTTGACGAGGATTATTATGATAAATCATTTGGATTTTGTGAATTTATGTTTGAGATTTGAGGTTTAATTTTTTATTTATAAATAATTCTGAATTAATTTATAAATTTGTGTCATTATTTGAGCATTTGACAAAATCTGTTAAGTTTTTTTTTAAATTACTAGGTGATATAGTTTAAAGCAACATTAACGGGAATAGATTCTGAACCCGACAAAAAAAAAAATCATCCATTTAGTTATCAGATGAATAGGTAACCAATTGCAAATACTATTTATATATTTATTTGAATTATTTGAATGTGAAACTGGGGAGGCCTGTACCGTGGTTTTTCACTTTTCAAATTTTTATAGATTTATTTGTTATTACAAAATTTAATTAATAAAAAATATTTTTTAATTAAAAAATCTAACTTGATTTTTAGAAAAAAAAATTTATTTTGGATGGAAAGCACTCTATAAAAATTATACAAATTTTATAAATATCATGTTATTTATTGATTAAATTAAATTTGATTCTCAAACTTTTTATTGCTATATAT
>SRLM01000371.1:112764-184684 GCA_015708895.1 Populus ilicifolia | reverse complement strand
GTTAGAGGAAATGATGTGCCACTGGGAAAAAATTGACAGGCCAGAGACCTGCAAGGCACAGTACCGTGAAGGAATAGTCGAGAGAGAGGAAAAAAATAAAACAAGTTGCGTTCTTTTTTTTAAAAAAAAATCAAATACATCAATCTAAAGATGATAATTTAACATAATTTTAATGTACACAGATAAAGGTGACTCTTGTGTGCGTGTATTATCAAGTAGATTTAAAATTTAATTCAAATAATATTTAATATATTAAAAATAATAATTTTATTTAAAATACTAATTAAGGTTTTATTTGAAATTATGGTATTGATATTGATTTAAATTTTTTATTTAAAAATATATTAAAATATTTTTTTAATATTAGATGATATAAAAATAGATATAAAAAATTTATTTTCAACAAAATAAAATAAAATTTTAAAAAATGCGTTTTGGCGTTTCCAAAAACATCCTGAATGTATAAGAATTTTTTAACCGGGTCAGCTTCGGATAGAGTATAGATTTGGCCTTCTCCGACCCTAAACAACAGGTTTCACACACTTCAGACTCTCCGGTCCGACTTTCCTTCTCTCTTCTCCAATCTCCTGACTTCCCTTCTCAGCAGCAAGGCATCAACACCAGCAATCTCCCACAATGCCAACAAATTCTTTTTTTACCCCCTCTTCTGTGAATTGAATACTGGGATTTTCTTAAATTGTTTATCGTTTTTCTCTTTTCTACAGCAAAGTTATACTTTTAAATTTGGTTATCTGGGCAGTCTTGGAGGATTTTTCTTTTTTTGTTCAACTAGTTTTGGTAGTTTTATTTGTTGTAGTGAAGGCTATTTCATTTTATAAGTTCTTGTTTCAGTTTTAAAGTTCATCGCTCTGTGGGCAACATGATTGAAATGGGCTTGTGGAGTAAATCACACGTTCTGATCCAGGTCTGTTTCTGGGTTTTTTCTAGTTGTCATGTATTTCAATTTCTAAGTTTATGTTTTAGCCTACTATTTTCAAACAAACACTCCATTTGATTTTCCTCTTGTCCTTTCTGTTTCCCCTCTTCGTGGCTGTTTATATGACATTAACAGATTGTATGGTTGTGTGCTTTCTATTGCTACTTGTCTGTTGCGAAACATTGCTGTTCTTTTGAATTATTTATAGCAGCACGGTTGTTTTCTTCACGTGCCTGGTTAAGATAAGACTGGAATGGCAATTCTACTTCAATTTTAGATTTTATTTATTGATTGATGTTTATAAGTATGGTAGTGTTTTTTTAACATATTTTTTATTTTTTAAATTTTTTTTTAACATCAAATAATTTAAAAATATTAAAAAAATAATTTGAAGTAAAAACTTGATCAAATTATTCATTGTCATCCTTACATCAAACTATTTACATCAAACTATTTGACAATAAAATCAATTAAATATTTAGTAATGGGTTAATGGTGTGATACATCTCTGTATCCTTTCTTTTGTATCCAAAATGTCCATGTATTATTATTATTATTATCTTAACATTCATGTATGTTTATTTTTATGGTCATTAAATTATTTTATCAGTTATTATCATTAACATAATTAAATAATAAAATATAATCTTAAAAGCATAACTTAAATAATTAAATTTTATATTTATTTTTTAAAAAATAGCTATTCGAGCCCTATAAAACTTAAAGTTATTAAAAATTAAATAATTATTAATTTCAAGATCCATAAAATTAATTAAATTTTATACAAGATAATTCAAACATCCATTTTAACTAAGATAATAATATTAATAAAATGTATTGATTAGTCATGATGTGAGGTTTTTTACAGATATATTTTGATTCTTAAAATGTATTTAAAAAATTACTCAATCCTTATGTTTTATTTTTCTTGTGAATAAATTCTCAATTCAAAGTTTTTGATCCTCGTATTTTGTAATAAGTACAATTTAATCCTGGAATTAGTTTTTCAACAAATTAAGTGCTTGCATGTCAGATCTTAAACTCTAGTTAAACAATTTAAATGGGTCTATGGACAAGATAATAGCAGGGACATGTGATGGTATATATTGACCCATTTTCTATTATTTAATATTTTTAATTTAAATAAATAATTTTTTTAATAATACATACATTATTATATTAATCTTGGCCTCCCCTATAAAATGAACCCATTATTATAATAATTACACCATAAATCCTGCCCCTTTTTATTTTTTTAACTCCATCATAATGCTTTTTAACTCTCAACAATTAATCATAATTTTGTAATTTCAACATTTCTCTCTCGTTTTTTTTTTTAAAAAAAAATCAATCCGATTATCTCGGTTTTTTTAAGTGCGCGTTCTGATAGCTGCATGTTGCTTGTCTCCTCAGTTCGATTTGTGGGAGAGCTAAATCCAACGGAACTTTTGACTAGCTCAGAAAGTACACGTCGAAGTTACTGTCTTCACGTCCTCAAATGCACCAACATTAGCACGAGCGCTCTTGTTTTTCCTCAAATAGAAGTCAATCTTCTTTCTCCCGTCGGGCCATCGTCTAAAACATGAAAAGAATGGAAGTCTCGGGGTTTACCAAAATATATTTAAATCACCACGGTTAATGCTTCTCCACCGTCTATTTTCAGAACCCCGCCGGGCTCTTTAAATCAGCGTGCGCGCTCCGTCGAGGAAAACCGGATGGCACGTGGAATTTGTCGGCGGAGGAATTCTCCTTACAAGGTTGTTAAAATACCGATACTTCGATTATTACGGAAATGTTTGCGATTTGGATTCCGGTCATTTATTTTCACCGTCTCTGCTCGAATCCAACGGCCCAAGTAGCAAGATGATTATTAGGAAATTTCCAGTGCAATTAATACTATGTTTTTGTGCATCGTTTCAAGATTGCAAGTCATTGTTACAGAAATTAAAATATCAAGTATTTATTATAGTTAAATTTTCAGTAATTGAATGCTGCAACTGGCATGGTAAATATTGGAATTTTATATTCCTGTAGTTATTCATCAATCTCTTAAGGAACGTTTTAGGACCAGTTGCTTGGAAAAGACTTTATTTAGGAGAGCAACATAGGATAGCCGGGCTCATTGTAGTCCTTTATGTTTTTTTCACTTTCTTATTTCCTGTTCTCAAAAGAAAGCAGGCTTTGTTCAATTACGGCCATCTTAAAGACCAGTGAAAAATAGATTGTTGGCTCGCATGCTAAGATTTAGTAATACCATTTAATCTGCTAATATTATAAAAAAAGAAAAAATAACAGATAATAAATGAATTAAAAAATAATAATATTAATCTAGATCAATTTACAAAAACTCGTAATTCAGTACATAAAATTAGGGTAATCTTAAAAAAAATATACAATAAAAAATTTGGAAAAAGTTGAAATCAACCCATGCCATATGTAGGGTAATCTTAAAAAAAATATACAATAAAAAATTTGGAAAAAGTTGAAATCAACCCATGCCATATGCTAGTAAAATGGGCTTAGGCCTGGAAAAAAGGCTTGTTCGCGCCATGCAAGATAGGAGCTTAAAATTACAATAACAGAAGATACAGGGGTTCACTCTAAAATATTTTCGAGTAATTCTATATAATGGTTTTTTATGAGAAGCTACTGCATCGCTTATTGAGCAGTTTGATCTTCTAGAATTGGAATTCATGCCTGAATGTTGTTATTTGACCGGTTTTATTATTTCACCTAGATATTTTTAAATTTATTATTTGTTTTGGATTTTATGCTATTTCCCTTCATATACAAAGATTTTGATTTTGATTCTTGTTTTCTATCCTGAGTTAGTTTTTTCTAGCGTATAAAAAATATTGTAAACTTATTTAGGTGGCAAGCTTGGTCGTAATATTGACTGAGAAATGAAATAAGACTTAAGAGTTATCTGCGTCTACCCATGGTTCAACCTATCCCATGTCTTTCCATGCTGGTTATGCATTACCGTGCTCCCGCCTTTATCATAAATTTTTAAATTCATAATCCGAGTTCCAACACCGAAATTATCTTATAAAAATCAAACCATATAAAATATAAAATCATAAAGCTAAAATTTTAATTAGCAGAATCTTAATTAACAAAATATCAAAGAATCAAGTGAGAATTAAAGTTTCAATTAAAAGACAATTCAAAATAAAATAAATAATAATTATAAAAAATAAAAATTAAATTTAACATAAAAAATAAGATAAAACATTGAGGAATGCAACCGAACAATAATTTTAATTGAGAAAATGATAAAAAAAAATAAAAAATTAAAATCATATCTGACAAGTAAAAAAATTAACACATAATGAAATTGAAAGAAAAATACAATTTTATGAATTATTTTAAATAAAAAATAATAAAATTTAAAAGAAAAATAAATTGATGGGTTGATACCAAGAATAATAGCGATGTCGTGAAGATTTGTAAGGCCAAACCTGTAAAATGAAAAGGAAAAATCAAATAAAAAAAAGGATAGTTGATGCCAAAACAAAGATTTTCCTATGACATGCGTCACATAAAAATGACGGTGATGTCATGAAAATTCAAACGTTATTATTGAGATAAGTGCTTGATTCCTAGAAGTTGCCGCATATGCTATATCAAGACCATAGATAAAACTATGGGGTTCCACAGTTCCACATAAATAACACTTGTTATCAACTTTTTAATATTAAATAATATTTTTTATATATTAAAATAATAACAAAAAAACATGCTAAGGAGACTGCAACACTCGATACAATAAAGATAACTTGAATGAAATGGTAATATAGTTATTTTATTAAAAGTCAAAATAGCTGGTAGACACTAGCTAAAAATAATATTTTACTCTAAAAATATTTAGTTCATTGTACTGTGAAAAAAATAATATTTTTTATTTTTTATTTTCATTATCCAGGTTTTTTTTATAATTTAACTGATACAATCCATATTCACACTAAATCTAAAGTGTCAATAAATTTAGAGGTGCAACGATAAATTTAGAGGCGCAGCAATAAATTTAGAGGTGCAACAAAAATTATTACAGAAAAGAAGTGTTTGGAAATTATAAAAATCATGTTCTTTTAAATTTTGAATTTAAAATATTTTTTTATACTTTTGAATCGTTTTAATTTGTGTAAATTAAAAATATTTTAATTTATTTTTAAATAAAAAATATTTTAAATTATTATCACTAATATAATACCAAACACATCTAAAATTCCTTCTCATCTAGTTTTTGTTAATTAATTTATTTTTTGATTTTCTTTTGCGATGATAATGATAAATATGCATCATGGCCGCAAGATGCTGCTTCCACTTATTTAGTTTAGTATAATTGCTATTTGCGATTCTCTCTGTACTGAAAGTCAACGCCTTCTCTCTCCCACTTCCTTTTGATATGCGTTTTGTCAATTAGTGCTTTCTCCCAAGTTCTCATCTCCGCGTGTTCGTTCATTGAACACATCGCCCCTCTTTATCTACTTGCTATCGTGCGCCTCCGTCCCCTCCGTGAGTTTCCACAAGGAGTGGTAGCCCGCACAATAATCACCATGAGCCTGGTCCTTGTTCTTTTTATATATTTTGGAGCTTGGATGGTAAAAACAAGGCCGACGTGTTTTTCTTTCTTTATTTATTTTTTTATAATTTAGCAATCTAGTTACTATTAAACTAGTCTCGTGGACACGCGTATACACAGAATGAATAATGGCTAGTTCAAAAACAAATTTCTTTGTCGAGTATTTTTTAAAGAGAAGTCTTAAAATCCACGATGCAATAGAATTCCTTACAAATTTTAATAGTTTTAATTTTTTAATACCATTCTTCTATATTAAAAAAGTATATAAAAAAATCACCAGGCCAGGATATACATCCTCTCTATTTAACACAGGCACAAATATAAAAAATAACAACATTAATCTTAATAATACCATATATTAAAATTAAAATTATTTTTGATAGATTATTCACTTGTCTTGGTTGATGATTCTCACGGCTTAAAAAAACAATTAAAGTCATTTTATTTATTATAAATTTATTTAACAATAAAATATAAATTTATAGTTAGTTGAAATTAACATAAAAATAAATTTAACAGGTGATTAAATAATCTAAACTTTGATTATTTTTGTTATGTATGATATATTATGTATTTTTTCATGTTAAATTAAACACGTCAAACCATTCAAGTATTAAAAATTATTATTGTTTTAAAAATAAAATAAATAATTTTTTTATATCAACAATACCAACATCATTTTCATGATTTTAAAATGTGGCCTGACTTTTCATATTAAAAACACTATATTCATTACTTTCAAGTAAAATTTAATGTACTTTTAAAGTGTTATTTACAGGAATCATCTCCAACTCTCAAAATCCAAACAACTAATTATTAAAATTTTTAAAAATATTTATTTAATGTTTTGTTTCAAATAAAACAATAAAAAATAAAAAATAACAGGGTCAAGCATGCACTTAGCAGGTTAAAAGTAAAAAAGAATTTAACTACTATTATGCATTTCTCGACTCAACCATTTCCATGATAGTTGTAAATCATCGTGTCATAAATTAAAGTTACTAACTAACATACTATGTTATATTAATCGCTACTAAAGAAAAAAAAAAGAAGCTATATGAATTTAATGGCAGACAGACGTCAAAGAATCAAAGCGCGAGCTCACCACAAGATATGAGATCAGAGGCACTTATAAATAGCAGAACTGACATGAAGCGGATTTAAATAATGAATTAACGATGGCTCGGGTGGGGAGAAGTGGGGTGCGCAGGATAAATGGAAGAGTGGACAAAATCTCAAACTTCTCTCGATCAGCCTGTCTATAATTCTTTTCATTTAAAAAAGAGAGTCAGCCACTTTTCATGGTCAGGGTCACTTATTCCCACAAAACCCACCTGTTTCTTTATTTCAATCTTTCTGGAAAATCTCTCCCCATCACACTGAGCAAAGAAGGCGTTTAATTGCCGTTTGCCTTCGTGTTTCTCTTGTATAATTAACAGTAACTATCATCAATCAGAAAAGAAAACGAGAGGCAAGACAAGGCAGGCAGCAAATGGATGGTCTGCCCTCTGGATATCGCCCCAACGTTGGTGTCTGTCTCATCAACTCTGATAACCTGGTCTGCTCATCGCCTCCTTTTGCTTTTCTTTCTTCTGATTTTATTACATTAGCTGATTACCTGTGCAGTTATCTTTTAATTAATTGATGGAATTTTAGTTCAATTTCTAGACAACCGATCGCTTTCCCCCCCTTTTTTCTTCGTTGAAGTTTGTTATAATATTCCTGCACTTCTTAAAATCATATTTAACGAGAAGACATGATAACACGCCTTGCAGGTTTTTGTGGCATCAAGATTAAATGTTCCAGGAGCATGGCAGATGCCTCAGGTAATGCCGCATTGGATTTGATCTTTCTGAAAAAGTCATTAATTCCTAACAAATGTGCTGAAATCGTTCAACTTCTTATTATCTCTGCTTGCTCGAGCTTATCATCTACTATTCTAGTGCAGAGAATAACAATTCTGTGATTCTAGTTCATCTCTAGTATTAAGTAATCTTAGTTTTTAATGCGATCACTGAGGTGATTTTTCAGACCGATCAAAATTTTGGCTTACATTCGTACTGGATTTCATCTATTCTCAATGCGATGAACTTCGCTGCCGGGCAAGTAGTGGACGTCTGTTCCGCTTTTTTACTAACTTTGGCATTTTATACCAAATCCAGGCATTTGATAAATGCAGTGAATATAATTTGTGATGCTCTAGGATACCCCTATCCGCAGGAAGCTTCCTAGAGTTTTAGATAATGGGTCGTATGATACTTAAGTGGGTTCGCCTTGGGTTATTCATGGGATGCACTTAGACCAACCTTTGCAGATGTCTGATAAGAAATCTTATATCTGTTTTTCTCTGAATTTACATTAGTTCTTGTTCGACCATGGTTTCCATCCTTCAGCTAAGCTTATGTGTTTCATCTTTATGATTTCCCATGGTAGGGGGGCATTGAAGATGGTGAGGAGCCCAAGTCTGCAGCCATCAGGGAACTGCTGGAAGAAACTGGGATAGTCTCTGCTGAAATTATTGCCGAGGTTGGGTATCAACTTTGCTAACCGAATGACTAGTATAAACAATCTCTCAAGTATATCCTCTGAGTAACTAGTTAATTTCATGTTAAATTTTATAATGATTACAGTGAAAGTAAACAATCTCTCAAGTACTCTTATGAAAGCATCTTTTAAGATATAATCTTGAATTGATGGTCAATCCTTTTCTGTTTTGCTGGCTCTGTATTCACAGGTTCCAAATTGGTTGACTTATGACTTCCCCCCTGCCGTGAAAGCCAAAGTGAATCGTCTTTGGGGAGGTGAATGGCACGGACAGGCACAAAAGTGGTGAGCCTCTCTGTCTCTCTCTGATCGAGTACACAATCTGATAGTGAGAAAGAAGATAACATTAGGTTTAAATTGGAGAAATTAACTGTGCAGTATCTAATATGATTGCACTATTAGAACTTTCATGAATAGCCACTAAAATGCAACAAAATTTCAGGACCTTTCATCCGTGACATTTTAATCTAAGTTTTCCGATCCTAAATCCAATCCCTTTCAGTATTATAACTCCTCATTTCTGTGTGTCAGTATCTGAGTCCATTTTAAATGAACTTGAACCTCAATGCGCACTTCTTGTTATCCGATGGCTATAAAAATTCAGATATAGAACAGGGAAAACGAAAGAGGGGACAACGTTTAGAGTCAATCTCAAATTGACGTTTAAACATTTGTAATGACAGAATTTTATTTGATCTTGCGAATCTTATGCAGTGAGAAAACTCAGTTATTTCTTTCTTATGATTACATGCGTTGTGTTGTTATGCTAATTGCAATCAAATTTATTTGTGAAATAATCACGTTTTGAAATAATTGGAGAGATATGGTACGGGATCAGTGGGGAACGATATACATTGTGTTCTATCCTGCTGCTTCTGCATATGATTTCAGGGTTTTTGGATGGTAGGTTTCTTATGAGATTAACAAAAGACGAGAGTGAGATCAACTTAGCAAGTGGTGAAGCAGATCCTGAATTTGCAGAGTGGAAATGGACAAGTCCTGAAGAAGTTATTGAACAGGTATGGTGCAGAAACAAGCAAGGATTTATAACAGTATATTATGTACATTTGAATCCTCACTTCTTACTGATATAAGCGAGCGATTGTTCACAGGCAGTGGACTACAAGAGGCCAACTTATGAAGAAGTCATGAGGACATTTAGGCCTTACTTGAATGAAAATGGAATAGCTGCTAAATGTAAATCTTCGAAGTGGTAAATGGTGTGCGTGTGCTTTTGTAGATCTCTCTACATGAAATCTGGACTCTGTAGGACTTTTGTTCTTTGTAAATGGATGTGGCAGTTGAGAGTTTCAAAATTAGATGGTTGCTTAACTGTAATAGAACTCCTTGTTCAATCAATCTCTCGAGTTTGTGTAAGTAGCTTGCCTACTGAAGAATTGACGTGCATGGGCTTTCTAAATGGCAAAACAACCTAAAATCAGAAGAGAAATAGTAGTTGTGGTTGTGGTGTCGGTATGGCAGGTATTAGATAGGCGATGTACATGGCTTTCCTATGCTTAAAAAATAATATTTTGTGGCTGTGATAAAAAAAATAAGTTTAAAAAAAGTGTGGGTAATTGAATTTAGATACATGTATTGTAAAAATTGAGATTAAGGGTTATGTATAATAAAAAAATATGTATAAAATATTTGATAATTATGTAGTTATGTTTGCCTTTTGAAGTATTTTATATTTGAAAATGTATTAAAATAATGTGTTTTTATTTTTTAAAAATTATTTTAATATTAGCGTATTAAAATGATTTAAAATATTAAAAAATATTTATTTAAAAAAATAAAAAAATTATTAAATTCTTTTCTACTTTCTACGTTACGAAAACTCACTTTTTTAATGAGCTTCATGATATAAAATGTAGTTTTTACATTTATCAAACATTATACTATATTTTTTGCACTGTAAATGCAAAAACATGTGCAAAATAAATGCACCTAAGTGTAAGTGTGTGTCTAGTGAGGTGATTTAAAATGTTTTTTTCTAGTATTTCTTTAAAAAAATATCAAATTTATTTATTTTTAAAATTTATTTTTTCATGATTATGTATCAAAATCAATTAAACTCACTTAATATATATAAGTTCCATGATTCTGTATCAAAATTTATTTATTTTAAAATGTTTTGTTTCTGTTATCATGGAACTTGTGGCCCTTGAAGGGGAAAAAAAAAATCAATTTACAAGTTTTCTAACCTGTGCTCCAATGCAGGCTTTTTTCAAAGCTTTTCTAGCAACTTATCTTGGGCACAGGAAAAAAAGACGATTACCATATTTTATGAACACAAATCGCAGCTAATAAAATTACGAGAAGTATGGAATTCACGTATCAAAATAGCACTAATCTACTGTGGATTTTTTTTTAAGAATATTAAGAGTGCATAGACTTTATTTATAATGTCATTAAAGCTGACCAAATAAACTAACTTTAAAATTTCTCAATTGAGCACTTTATCTAATTTAAATTTTCAATTAAATTTTATAGGATTAGCTGGATTTAAATAAATTAATTTTATAGATTTAAAAATAACTTTGATGATAGGTAAAAACAATGCTTAATTTTTTTTAAAAAATTCAAGATTGCATCTTTTTAAAATAATATTAAGATAACGACAAATTAGATCGAATATGTTATAATTTTTTTTATATAATTGCATGATAAAAATAGATGCTAGTAAAATTAAGTATGAAATCTAAAATATAATTTTATTTGAGATCATGATAGTTCTATAAAAGACAAATATAAATAAATTACATAGTTTATTTCCTATCCAATCAAATATTGAAGAAAAAAATAATTAAAAAATCAAGCGTATTCGGTTGGCAGATAAACTTCTCAAACTTGTAAACCAAATTATGGACTTCACTGTGATTATAATTTTTAAAAAAAATTATTTTTTATTTAATTATATAATAAAAAAATAAATGATTGTAAAATCAAATAAGAACCCAATATCAAAAAGCTTTTTTGATATCAATATAACTTTATAAAAAAAAATTAAACTTGTCATACTCGTATACCAGTTAAACTCGTGAATAGGTCCATCAATTTTATAGGATTTAATAACATGTTTTTTTAAAAAATTATACAAGAAAAAAAATATGATCAAAATCAAGTTCAATTAATTAATTAATTAATAAACACCCCACCAAACTTGTAAACCAGAGCAACTTTAATTATCCTCACATATCACATTAATCCTAAAAAAACAAAAAAAATCAATAAATTATAAAAATTAATTTTCAATTACTTCAATATAAAAAGATAAAAAAGACAAAAAAAACTTGTAAATAAATAAAAAAATCCAAAAAAATAAAAAGCTAAAAAAGAAGAAGAAAGAAATCAAATATTATAGATTACTACTTTGATCCATGTTACAATGGTAGTGGATAAATAATAATTGTTTTACTTTTTTACTTTTTATTAATTATTTATGGTGCCGACGATGCACCTAGATCCTTTTTCAAACTAAAAAAAAGAATTTTTAAGTTACTAGAAACTTTTTTGGCGGCTACATTAATCCATGTTGCAATGATTGTGGGTAAACAGGAATTTTTCTACTTCCTTTAGTTTTTTTGTTAATTATTTATAGTGCTTGCAGGGCATTTATATCTGTTTTTTAACTGAAAAACAAAAGTTTAAGTTATGAAAAAAAAATGGCAACTAATGGGTCAACACTAAATTTCTTGATTTGTATTTAGTTAAAGAAAATAAAATTTCATGAAATTAACATCTCATGTTTATATTTAATCAAGTAATTTAATATAATTAAAAATAAAATTTATTTTTAAAAAATTACATTTAACAAATAATGACAAGCATAACAATAGGATAAAACCATATCATTCTAAAATTAGTGAAATATCCCATAAAAAACAATTAAAAAAATTTAATGGAGCCAAATCTCCAATACAATAAATGTTAAAGTACAAGACTAAAAAAACATAAACTAACATAATATCATGAAGTAAATATCTTATGCTTGTATTTTATTAATTAATCTAATTTCATGTATACAAAAACTAAATTTAACAAAAAATAACAAATAAAAAGGCTCGAGTCCTTTTCAAAATCAATAAAAAATCATATAAGAGGCAAGTAAAAAAAACAGTGAAACTCAATCTCCAATTAAATTAATATTAAATAATAAAAATAAAAAAAACATGACCTAACAAGATACAATGAAGCGAACATGTAATGTTTATATTTATCTATTATTTTAAATCAAATTAAAAATTTAAATATCTATTGAAAAAGCTAAACTTAACAAAAACTAAAAAAAAATCAAACAACTTTAGTTATTTTTAAAACCAGTAACAAAATCTTATAGGAAGCAGATAAGAAAATCTAACAAAGCCCGATATTAGATTAAATAAATATTAAGGGATGAAATTAAAAAAATATGAGATTAGGATATTTAAGACTTGCAACTTATAAAATCTGAAATTAGAGTTTAATTAAGAAACTCAATTCTTAATCAATTTAATTATAAATAGTAAAATTAAAATAAAATAAAATTACATCAAATAAAAAATAACAATAAAAAAACAAGAATCAAATTTAACATAAAAAACTTAAGGAGCATGAAATTGCAAAATAAAAAATAATTTTTTTAAAATTATCTTAAATAAAATAAATAATGATTAAAATAATAAAGACAGAATTTGAAAGATAAAAAAATTAAAGAGGGGTGAATTTGTAAATTAATTAAGAATTTATAAACTATTCTAAATAAAAAAATAATAAAAAAACATAGGAATATATACATATAATAAATTAAAAGGATGCTTTGAATTTTAAAAGGAAAAAAAATGTGAAAATCAAAGTAAAGAGATATATAAAAGGAAAAAGATTGTTGGCGCTGAATCAAATGATTATTAGACATATGCACCACCTAGTCATGAAAGGAATGCCAAAATAATTCAAACACCATCGTAAAAGATATTGTTTGATCATCAGATGGAGCCACATACAAAAAAACGATGAGCTATCTACATGTTAAGTTTTGCAATACATGTACCAATAAATTTTTTAAAATAATATTTATTTTTATCAAATTACAAGATTGCCCCCAATCCAACACGGGAATAACAAAAAGAACCTTGAAGAAACAAAACTTCCAGGTGCATTTAAATTATCTTACCATACATAAAATATTAAAAATATCAAAACACATATTCGCTCATCATAAATGTAAAAATATCTTTACATCCAATCAATACGTTAATGTTGGATGAATCTATGTGAAAAATATTGTACTGCATTCAAAAACTAGTTATCTAATTTGTTTTGAGAATGATAAAAATACAATTACTGTAAACATGTATAATATTTTTTTTTATATAAAAAAAGCTTAGGCTTCTTCACCCATAAAAATAAATAAATGTTTATTTTTATAGTTGAAATTGATTTTTAAAGCATTTTTGTTTTTAAAATGTCAAATTAATAATTTTTTAAGTATTGTTTTTGTAATTTTGATGTATTAATATAAAAAAATAAAAATATATTATTTTTATGTGTTTTCAATTAAAAAACATCATTAATAATATTAACAAATACACGCCAAATACCAAGAAGCCTTTCTCAAATGCACGTACATTATCTATGCAATTAAAAGAGCTAAGAGATGGGCTCTTTCACTGTTCTACTATCTACATAACTAAAAGAGCTGTAGCCAGCTATCTTTCTGTTTATATAATTACATACCTTAAAAGAGCTAGTAAAAAGTTTCTTCATTGTTTATATGGACAGAACAATCTTTTTTTTTCTCTTGATTTTTTAAAATTTATTTTAATTTATATTTATCATAATTTCAAAAAAAAAACACTGTAATATCTGGTCCATGTTTAATTTTAAAAGTGTTTATTTGTTTATCTTAACATTAAATAAAAAAATAATTTAAAAAATAAATTTATTAAACTTAATGTAATTCATAATTTAAATTGTGGGTTCAATAAGGGAAGTTACAAGATCTAAATTAATTTAATATATAATTGTTTTAATATTAAAATATTTTTTTTTGATTTTTTAAAAATAAAATTATATTTTTTATTAATTATCCAAATTATTTTGAAAATCATATAGTTAAATCCGGAAGATTTCAAAACTAACTTGCTATCCCGGTTAATAATAATACTACTAGGTAATTCTATGTTACCTGTATATTTGTGGGTTGTAAACTATAATATTTTATGAATTAAACTTCAAATGGATTGGGCTGCAGATTCCTCTCTCCGTTAGCTGGCCATTATGGTTTGGACAGTTTGACTGAGGTTGCTTTCTCCTAAACCAACATGGTTCGAGTCCAGGTAAAAAAGAAGAAGCCCAGAGCGTTCATATTTTAAAAAACTGCTTGATGCTCCTGCATATCAGATCCCCGTTCCGAGTCCATTGCATTCCATTCCCTTAAATTAGATTTTCCTAGAACAGGTATTTTTTTGGGTGGCCAAGGCTAATGTTCGAAGATAGCTGCTGAAATGTATCCAAAATAAAAATAAAAATAAAAATGTCAGTTGTGTTACAATGGATTTGGCCATTGCATAAGGCATGGATCGAACGTCCTTCATTGCAATCTATATATCTGCAATTTGAGTTCTTGGATAACAATCTGCATGTGACACCAAGACAAGGATCGAAAGATTTTATTTTTTTCTCCTTTTTTTAATTTTTATTTTTTTTGTGTGTGTGGGAGTGTGGCCTGCGGGTAGGTGGAGAGAAGAATAAATTGAAAGATGAACCGGCTCCATTGATTGTTGAGACAGATCTCCAATCTGTAACAAACGCATTAAATATCTTGACGGAACCCTAAAGTTCAAATAAAATCGTAGAGCTTTTGCAAGTCTATCCCCTGATCCCCTCCCGCCCCGTATGATTACCGTGACGAAGTGAGCCATGTCTGATTTCTTCAAACAAAATTCGTTCCTTCAGACCGGTGGATTAATTAAAGAATTTGTCAATTTTTTTTATTTATAAAAATTAGGATCTATCTTCATCAGCTTCTTGTCATGTTAGGTGAAACCTGGTCGTCGGTGTTCACTCTAGATCTATGCATTTCAATTTCAACGGCTAAGATGTACCACTCTATCAACCATTTTGTTTGTTTAGTTTCTTCAATTAATTTATTCTATAATACCATTCAATGATCTATCCATCTTCGGTCACTCTAGTGAAAGAGGAGAATCGTGTATTCTGAACGGGCCGGGAAGCACCGACACCGTCCCTTTTCCAGCGGCTCCTCGGCTTATCTTTATTTTTATAGATGTTCTTAAAGAGTCGAAATCTGTTTCTAATTTTTTTGTTCTCTCGATTGTTCAAATCACTCGAAAAAGATTACTTCGATTCATATTTTCCCCCCTAGAAAGTTCGTATTCTGATTTAAACTGCGCTTGTAAGAAATCAACCAGACGGGCCATGCCCATCTTATGAACCACGAATTTGAGTTCCTGGGCGTGATAGCGACAAGGGGGCTGAATTAGCCACGAGGAATTTACTCATGACTTGCCCCTCCCCTCAAAGGTCGCGGGGGTAAGGATGCTTTGTCATTAGAGAGCAGAAAGTAGGAAAAACTTAATATAGCACGTAAACCATTTGTATTTGGCTATGGATTTCAATAAATTTTTTGTTTGTCAACGATTGTGTAATTGTTGCTGAGATGTTGACGGAAATGATACTTGAGTTTGATGTTATCGTTACTGATTCTGGCTCCAATTCAAGAAAATATCGCGAAAAGGAAATCCATAAACTAATGGCGATAGAGGAAGAAAATGTCCACATCAAACTAAAAAACAAGAAGTAAAATGGAGCCATGCCGCCTATGATTAGAATTAGAAGCAACACACCCACCACTGAATTTTCAGAAAAAGGAGATACTTCCATTATTACTACCCCTACAAATTATTATGGACACAATAAACATGAGGACAGTCCAAATAAAACCAAACAACCATCTTCTGGAGTGGAGATAGATGCATGTCCTTTCAATTCAAGTTTTGAGATGCTTCAGATTAGATCCATCCAGACGGGGTTCCTGAGGAGGTCCAATCTCCTTCACACCTTCATGGAACGCTACCCCTCACTGCCAGCAACCGGCCATATATATCACCTAGCCTGTCTGCGAGGCCGTCTCTTGTCTGCTAAAATACTCAAAAATAGTTTAATGCTCCGTGAACATAGGGGTGGATAAGATAAGGTACGCATTTTGAGGAACTCTCTCTTTTGTCTCTACTCACGTCTCTCCTTCGCTTCTTTCTTGCAATTAAAATCCATCCCTGTCTTTTTGGTTTTTCTTACCCACCTTTGTCAAAAAACGACTAAAGAGGCTCTCGGTAAATATATAAATTTGAGAATCATAATTTTATTAATAACTTTATTTTTTCGTCTTTGTATAATTTAAAAGAACACCTGTCTTGACTGGTTAAAGTGAATAAAATTAAAACTTCACTGAAAATTGATGCTTTCTGACCGCACGTCAGTTGAAAAATCTCCCATCACTCGGCTTTTCCTATAAAATAAAGTACGTGCACAGACGTTTGCTTATGTTACAAAGAACAGAATTTTGATTTTGATTAAAATCCCATTTATGTTCTTGCTTCCTTCTCTCTATATCTCCCTCACCGTCGAGCAATTAAGGTAGCACAGCACCTGTTTTTTCTGTCATGTTTTTTTTTTTAAGCTCTTGCATAGCTCGTGATTTCTGATATAAATTGCTGGTCCTGTTAAATTTTGTTTTGATTGTTCAGATCATGCTTGATAGAGAATTTTTCACTGAGTATGGAGAAGCAAGCCAGTATGAAATTCAAGAAGTAGTCGGAAAAGGAAGCTATGGGGTTGTTGCATCCGCCATAGATACTCACACGGGAGAGAGAGTCGCTATCAAGAAGATGAACAACATTTTTGAGCATGTCTCCGATGCTACACGTATTCTACGTGAGATCAAGCTGCTCAGGCTGCTTAAACACCCTGATATTGTAGAAATCAAACATATTATGCTCCCTCCTTCACCAAGAGAGTTTAAAGATATTTATGTGGTGTTTGAGTTGATGGAATCTGACCTTCATCAAGTTATCAAGTTAAATAATGACCTCACTCCTGAACATCACCAGTTTTTCTTGTACCAGCTTCTTCGAGCTCTCAAATTTATACATACAGGTTCTGGAACTTAAAGGATTGCTTTCTAGTTTAATTTTTTGTTTTTGATTATAGATTGATATGGACATCATAAGTTGCTCTACAGCAAAACCTGTTTTTTGTTGCTGGAAAATGTTGTTTTTTTGCAGGAAATGTGTTTCATCGAGACTTGAAGCCCAAAAATATTCTTGCTAATGCCGATTGTAAATTAAAGCTTTGTGATTTTGGGCTGGCTCGTGTGTCATTTAGTAATGCTCCTTCTGCTATTTTTTGGACTGTATGTCTCTTCTTGAATTACGGTTGTAACTTTCAGTGATTGATTGTGTTATATATGTAATTGTAATGTTTGAGGATCATAACATTAGTTGGATTATATTATTATATATGGTGTCTGTGTTGGCTTATAAACATTTTTTTTTGTGTGTGTTTTGTCAAGGATTATGTGGCTACTCGATGGTACCGTGCCCCTGAACTCTGCGGCTCCTTTTCATCTAAGGCATGCAAATAATAAATCCTTCTTATTCCGTTTATTATGTAGAGATGATTTGAAGGAAAAAGAAGATTGATTGCCTGTATGTGTTATTTTGGAAGCCATCTTTTAGCTGCTGCTTAGTCTATTCATTGACTCTTCTTCTTTTAAGCCAGCTTAGTATTTTGAATGTGACACTCATGCATTTTCACTTTACTAATTAATTATCAGCGTATAAGTTGTGGATTTTGACATGTCTGTCAATGAATTGGTTCTAATTAGAAATGGATGCAGTAGGAAACGTTTGATCTAGAAGTTCGAACTGCAAAAGCTGCAACGCTCCAACATCATCTGTTAAATTGATGTGCACCTTGTTATTCATGAAATGTGAACTTTTTTAACAAAATCGTGTCAGAAAAACATATGTTTTTCTAAAGCTATAGTTTGACGTGACAGATTGATCAACTGTGGTGGTGCATTTGTTGCTTTGTTTCATCAGCTATCCAGTATTTCCCAATCCTCAATTATGTTTCATGCACCAAACTACCAGTTTTAAGGGTTTATTTTCTTTTGGATGAAGTGGCCTAAATTGCTTTGCTCAGGCCATTTTTCAGTTGGAATTCAAGATTTTGTTTGACACTTCTTTTTTGAACTTGTGCTCTGCAGTACACTCCTGCTATTGATATTTGGAGCATAGGTTGTATATTTGCAGAATTGTTGACGGGGAAACCCTTGTTTCCTGGAAAAAATGTCGTGCATCAATTGGAACTCATAACCGATTTGCTTGGCACTCCTTCGGCTGAATCTATTGCTCGAGTTTGTTGCCTTTCTCAATCAATTTCTTTTGCTATTTTAGAAACTTCAACCTTTCCTAAATCTGGTTGTTCGTCTTTTCACACCACTTCTTTTTTGTGACACTTGCAGATTAGTAATGAAAAAGCTAGGAAGTATTTGAGCAGCATGAGGAAAAAGCGGCCAATTCCTTTCTCAAAAAAATTTCCAGATGTAGATCAATCAGCTTTGCATGTACTTGAGCGGTTGCTGGCATTTGATCCTAAAGATCGCCCATCTGCTGAAGAGATAAGATTTAGTCAAACGATAGTTTAACATTATTTTTTACATCACTCCTTTTATTTGTGATTTGTATATCCAGATTCACACAGTTTCCTTCCTGATATTAGTTTCTATTTTCTCTCCAGGCTTTAGCTGATCCATATTTTGATGGACTAGCAGATAAGGAGGAAGAACCTTCAAGGAAACCCATTTCAAAACTTGAGTTCGAATTTGAAAGGAGGAAATTGACAAGAGATGATGTAAGAGAGCTAATTTACAGAGAGGTATGATCATATTGGTGCTTGCGTCAGTAATGCTTTGCTGCTTCTTTTGGTGGTAGTCTTAGTTGTTAATTGTGATTTGTCTTATTTTCTATGAAACAGATTTTGGAGTATCATCCAGAGATGCTAAAAGAGTACCTTCGGGGCACAGATCAGACTCACTTTGTTTATCCAAGGTCAGGAACTAAAATCTTATTGCAATGGCATGATATGAAAAAGGAAATTGCATATGCATAAAACAATAGAACGCCTATATAGTCTCAATTATGCACGCCCAAGCCTGCATTCCAGCATACTACTGTAGCTGTCATTAAAAAATGCCAATCAATTCCCTTAAGGTGTCAATAACATCATTATTCATAGAAATAAGCACTTATTAGGTTCATCTTGGGGATCTCAGCATTAATACTTTCTTTTCTTGCTGTATGCCTGTTAGTTTTTTTCCCCCAACTAGATGCGTGGATGTCTGTTAGCTACTATATTATCCAGTTGATGCTTCTTTATAGAGATGGGAGATCTATTTCACTGCTAGTTTGCTACAAAAACTATGGTACCAACAAGTTACTATTGTGCATGACAAAGCAGCACCACGTGTTATGCATTAAAAGTTTTGCATGAGAGGATTTTAAACTTTATTCCAAATGGGAGTATCATTTGCGTGTTAGATTTGATTATTAATCACATTAATTCAGAACTATGCATTATGTGACAACACCATGGTTTCTCCTTGTTTGTTCAAAGCGCGGTGGTTGATTAATATCTCATTTTGGATTTCGTTGGCCAGTGGAGTGGATCGCTTTAAGGAACAATTTGCTCATCTTGAGGAAGGAGATGGTACAAGTGACAGAAACAGCCCTCACCATAGGAAGCATGCGACCTCCTTGCCTAGGTAAGGTGGTGCAGTGGTGGAAACCTGTTAATTTCCTTACATGGTCTATTTGATCAAACGATTTCTATTGATTTGTGCCCCTTCGTTTTTTTGCAGGGAGCGAGTCTGCACAGCTGATGAAACTGACAATGTTTTAAAGCGCAATGCATCTTCTCTTTCTCGCGCAACTGTACAGAGCCCCCCAAAGTCGCAAGCTACAGAAGAACTGCAATCTGCTAATCGAAATGCTGTAGCTATGCAGACCAGCTCCATTAAACCCAAGTGTAGCACACGTACTCTGTTGAAAAGTGACAGCATTTGTGCTTCAATGTGTGTGGGACTAATCGGAAATGATCGCCAGGTACATGCTCTCTGATCAATGATGGGATGGGATTCTACTTGCAAACCTTGAAGGGTGCCTACAGGAGGGTGGTTTAGAAAACATTGAATTTATTCAGCTAACAAACTGTTGCGGGTATTACAATAGGTTACCGCTTCTATGTTCCTAATGATGTATTGCTGTAAACACTTTTATTGCTTGCTTTCTGTAATAACATTTGCAAACTACAAGCACCGTGAAAAGCAGGCTTCAAAAACGTGGGGTACGAAGAATGTACCGCTGCATGTTATGCATCTCTAGTTAATTGTTACCAACTGTGCAGGTGAAATTAAATAGCTGGTCATTGGTTTATTTTAGAAGGCAGCAATTTCAAATGTTTGATGTTCTACTTCTTTATCAGATAAACTGCAAATAAGATTGCTCCATTTTGCTGCATGCCCCCTGTTTATCAGTGGAAGTTTGTTTACTGCTGTCATGTACGAGTGATTGGCACAGCACAGCGTTGTATTTGATTAAACTTTTGGCTGTTATTCATGGAAACAGTCCATCTTGCCCAGTGCAAGGAAGTAAATATAACTACTAGCATTACACCTGGATAAGACCATGCATAAGGATTGAAATTGCTGTAAGGATACAAAGATCAATGTTTCAGAATCATGGTCATGGCAATGCTTTCGTGACATTGACAAGTAGCTTTTTGGGGAGTAAAAACCTGGCTAAACAACATGAAAATGGCTCGACAATATCAACAGGCTCAAGAACTAGGCAAATTTGCTACCCTTGTCTGCAAGAAAGGAATGCGACCCGAGTTGTTGTTTATGTGCTTTCTTCATTTACATCGCTCAAGGGCGTTCCATTTGTTTGATCTTACTTTTATTAATTATATTATAACAATTTCAACTAAACTCTCTCATTTACTGGGTCTCAAGTCTTATGATTAGCTAGCAGAGGATGCGGGCTCCTTTCCTTGGTTTTCTTCCATTAAATCGTTACCTCAAATATCTCTTGACATCAGTTTCATATTGGGCTACTTTTTTTTTTTTTAATGATGGTAAGCATATGATTTAGCCAAGCAAAGCTAATTACATCAAACTCTTTTCTTTTCCAGTCGCTAAGAGGTAACAGGCCTTCTCAGATGACTGATCTTAGCTTATGTTGTTTCCTCGATGGTTTTCCAAAAATATAGAATGATGAAGCTTTACCTGTAGAGTTGATTAGGGTGCGCCATAACAGCATCAACCATTGCATTGAAGAGTTCGCATTTTGTGTTGCCAAGGAGACAGAACCCCTTGAGGACTGTTAACCTTTCTTGTCCTTGATCTCACAGGTTAGTTCTATTACTGCACATAACTGACAGCAGTTTCACTTGTAGGGAACCGGAAAAACCGGTGATTAGGCCGTATCCTCTTCTGAAAGTCTTTAATTGCAAAATCCACGTGAACTATGAATTATCCTTTTCTAGTTGGAAAAGAAACACCAAGAACTGGAAGAATACATAAATCTTCTTCCCTACGAAGCTCTTTCAAGATGGTGATCGTGTAGACCTTACAATCCCTTAAGCAGCCATCCAGAAAACACATTCTTCCTTGCAACCTTGGTGGATACTGGATCTATATCAGTACCAAGTCTGATGCCAGGGTCAGTCGAAGGGCTGATGGTGCTACGCAGTATAAATGGGGTAGCATTTATTTCTCAAGTAATTGCAATCTCAATGCGACCTGTCATTCTTCCAGATATATCTAGCTGAAAAAGGAGAATATTCGATTCTTTCCCGCAAACTTTGTGAACTGAATTAAAATATCCTTTCTCCCTCACTAAAAGGAGGGGGGGAGAAGCAACAATGACATCCGAAGGCATACCAATTAGTGCCAGGAGGCTAGTTCTACAGAATGAAAAGACAAGATGAAGCATCTATCCGAAATTTAACAAAAAGCTACCTGATTCGGAATGAAACATATAATAAATATAACATGGACCACTTAAGCAGCTTTACAATTGCTCCATTTAACACAAAAAAAGGAAATAAATTTTTATCTATCCCGGCATCCCATGACAGAAATTCCAATGGTCATTCACTCATTTTGGTAGCAGTGTAGAGCTCCCAACTCTACCCACTTCCATCAAACTGTCCATGGGAAAGAAGGTGTGCCATATATTGCTGCAAGAACACAAATACATACACATCGAGTAAGGGCACGGGAACTTCAGTTCACCAAAAAAAAACACACCTAGAGAGAGAGAGGTATCAGACTTCAGTAAATGAATAATCAGCAGGCTCAATTCCAGTTTCTCGTAATTGGTAGCTCACACACACACACACATGCAGAGAGAGAGAGAGAGAGAAAGGAGAGCACCTTAACCCTCCCACAGCATTTACCATGCCAAATTTGTAAGACTAATTCACCCTCACACTCGCCCTCATGCAACCTAAAGGCTAAATCAAGATAAATGCTGGAGAAAAGAAATTCTGTTCAATAGCATTGCATTCTTTATCTTTATCACCTATTAAAGGGCAAGAGACTTAAATGGCTTTCAACCAGGATATAAGTATATTGTCCTGCTTTGCTGACTACCAAATGAAGTGCCTTCATCAAGAATGCCAAACTAAATTCACTAATCCATTAAGCATTGCTGATATTAGAATATGCAGTCATGATTATCCAAAAGACATGTGCAGGGTATAGTAGACGAGGCTCTATATTGGCCCTTTCTGCACTACCTGATTCCAAAAACAAAGACTTCTAATATAATACAGTACTTTGTAGAATAAATCTTGACAATCTTATCAGCCACAAACAATTACATGGTCATGGTGTGCATTCTTTAGCATAGTATTTTAAGGAAGAATGTAAAAGAGTCCACATCACACAACTTACATTACACAATTAGTTTTAGGATTTTGGAACCATGACACAATCTAAAAATTTCACAATTAATGCATATTGATGAGACTCCAATCTTATAACGGTCATTCATGATGATCAATTTGCAGAAACTGTACAATATATCAATGTAATAAGGAATTAAACTCTCAAACACAATACTGAGTATACAAATGAGAGGAAGTAGATTCAATTACGAGCATCATGAAACTTACTGCATGATAAGCATATGGCGATTTCCCCTGACGTTCAAAGTGCTTGGCCATGATGGAGAACTCAATTGGACCCCACTCCTCCGCTTCAAAGCAATTGCCAAGTGCAGCTTTATATAACTACCACCAACAAAAATCAAACAGCAAGTTTAAAAATTCTTACATCTGAATCAAGGATAAATGCCCATGTGAAACAACAAAAGTTACTTAACAGCAATTGTTGATCACAGACCTTAGTGGCATCGGTTAAAAGCTCGGTTCCAGCAGGATAAGCTGCATAGAATTGGTCACCTCTAGAATACCCAGCTCTAGTTCTACAACACCCAGAAAAAAATCCACCGGAAGAAACAGCATTAGGATCAAGGTCCTGATTTATGAGTGTGTGTGTGTGTGTGTGTGAGTGTTACTTGCCCTAGATTGCCAAGCTCTAGTCTCTACTCTAGCACCAAAATGTACAGATTAATCTCAGATAAAAAACAGAAAACCAAAATGAGTTTGAAATATCAAGGGCCAACTATAGAATTTTTAGAATTACAATTACAAAAAACAAGAAACCCAACAAATAGAAAGACCAAAAACCATAACTACAAACCCATCGAAGAAATTAGAAAAACAAGAAACCCAAAAAAATAAAATTCAATGCAACAACCCACCAGAAAAAAAGAACCATAAAACATAAGTAGAAATCAAAACATAGACGTTTAATACTTGAGTGAAAGAGTAATTGACTCACGTATTGGTTGTATAGGCATAGCTCATGACAGCAACAAAGCAATAGAAACCAGTATAAGAAACGACTCTGCGAAGCTTTTGAATCTTTATTATTTCTTTGAATCCATCATAGATCATTATCATCATCATCATCGGTTATACTGGAAGGCGAGCCTGAGACACGAAATGTAGTCAAGGAATAACCAATTGAAACGTTTAATCGAACACCTCGCATGCATGGTCTGACATCATAGTTTTTAGACAAGAGGACTTACGAGTTGCCCGAAAACGATAGGCAGCTTCAGCTAGTGTGAATTGATCGATATTTGTACAAGAAATAGGATGCAGTGCTTGTTCATGGCATTCGACACTCTAGCATATAGTACCAGTTCTCTTCTTCCTTTTTTACCGTGTTTGAATCGAAAGCTCAACACTACAGCATGTCATAGTCGCCACCTGGTTATACACGTTCTTTTTTCAGGGTTGGATAATTGTTTTTTTTTTTTAATATATATTTAGGCTTTTCCAACTGTTTTTACTTTTTACGGCTCTTTCTTTCCTATAAAAAAATCTTATTTTTGAATTGAAAAATTGATGTTTATATTAAATTAAATAAATAAGAAACCATATATGCTAAATGAAGGGGAAAAAAATTATTGATGATAACTTAAATCTAAACTAGAACTAGAAAAATTAAAAATAGATATAATTTAAGATATTTTATTTTGTAATACAAGTTATATTTCTAATTATATTTAATAATTTTATTTATTATGATTAATTTTTTATAATATAAATAAATACATACATGAAAAGCGATTTGATAGAATTAGAAAAAAAATATCATGCAAAAATAAACAGGAAAAAAATACTATCATTTTATGTTGAAATTATATAATATCTAACTAAATATTAAATTGAAAAATTAAGAGATAGATATAAAAATAAATACTTTATTTTTAAACATGAATGATAAACTCAATTATGTATAATAAATATTTATGGATTGAAAAAAATCAAAGAATGTTTTTTAGTAGGGCAACACAAAAAAATGCCGCCCAATATTGGAAAAAATGTTAAAACCTTATTTGTAAACTAAAAGAAATCAAATCATGTTACATTAAAAAAATCATAAAAAATTGTTAAAAATATGCTAAATCGTAAAAAAGAAAAAGCAATATAAGAAATTAACAAAAACTTAACACTTAATAATAAAATTAAAAAAAAACAACGAAGTACACAATCCTAACATAAAAAGATGCAGTCCAAAAAAAATAAAATTGAGTATAATAAATTCAGAGTGAAATGTTAAAGGATGTACAATAATATTAAAAAATTAAGAGTTAAATTAAAAAAATTAAAATTGCAAATAAATTTTTCAACTATGCACTTGATATTGATGAAGTTTCTAAAATAATTTATAAAATACATAGAAGATAATATGAATAAAAAATTGTATAAAGATAAAATTTATAAAAAATATTGAAATAATTGATCCAGTTAACTAATAAAATTTAATATAATAAAATAAAATGAAAATACTGCTAGCTTTTAAAATTTTATTGAAAAAAAAGTGTTAGTAGAATATATTTACTCTAATATACAAGATATGCATTTTTAAAATTCTATGAAAAAATATTTAATAACGATGATAAAAAAATCATGGATATCTCAAACCAATATATTTAGTGTTAACATGAATATTTAGTATTTAAAAAGCAAAAGTTAATCCTTCTTGAACAAGTACAAGGGGTGTGCTAAATAAAAAATAATAAATAAAACATAAAAATATTATTTTAATTATTTAATGATAATTTTACATGCTAAAAAAATATAAAATAAAATGTTAAAATGCCTTTTCTCTTTTAAAAATGCTATTTTTATATATTTTTCAAAAAAACTAAAACTAAAACTAACAAATTATAATCAACAAAAAATAAACTAATTAAATATAATTATGTAAAAAAATAATATCAAAATCATTAAAAAAATAAGATTTTTCTTTCACATGAATGCGATTGTTCTTTAAAATAGTTTTTTTCCCATTACAATATGCATAGTGAAAAAAAAAACCATATTTATTGAATTCAAAATACTATTTTACTTTTCAAAAAAGCATCTTTCCCTCGGAGATGCTCTTTATAATAAGCTTTGTTCAAGACGTTATTGTCATCGTACTTCTCCCTCCACGCGGTACCTAAGGTTCTTTGGTCACTACATGTATCAAAGCCACCAGATCAGACAAACCTAAACCACAAAAGATCAACAATGCTCCGCTAACCCAGTCCTCCTTCGCTAATGGAGTCATCAACAGTCATCCTCCTCTTCCTCCTCTTCCTCCACCATCCTTCAGCTACATCACCAACACCCACCTCTATTTTCCCAAACGAAGCTCTCCCCACAAAATCAGGTTATATCCCTGTCAAACCCAAAACCAACTCAGCTATTTTCTACACGTTTTACGAGGCTCAAAAACCAACTTCACCTCTTTCCCAAACCCCACTTCTCATCTGGCTCCAAGGCGGCCCTGGCTGCTCCTCAATGGTTGGAAACTTCCTTGAACTTGGCCCTTGTCGCGTTGTCGATTCGCAAGACAACGAACACCCTGCACTTCAGCCCAATTTAGGCTCCTGGAACCGTATTTTTGGCCTCATTTTCATCGATAACCCAATAGGGACCGGATTTAGCATCGCTTCGAGCCCTGAAGAGATACCAAGAGATCAGCACACTGTTGCTGAGCATCTCTTCGCCGCCATCTCTGAGTTTATTAAACTAGACCCAGTGTTCAAGACTCGCCCGATTTATATAACCGGAGAGAGTTATGCAGGAAAGTATGTTCCTGCAATTGGGTATTACATTTTGAAGAAGAACACGAAGCTGCCTGTGGCGAAACAAGTGAATCTGAAAGGTGTTGCTATAGGTAATGGGTTAACGGATCCGGTGACACAAGTCAAAACTCATGCCCTGAATGCTTACTTTTCTGGATTGATCAATGAGAGACAAAAGGGTGAACTGGAAGAAGCTCAAAGGGAGGCAGTTAAGTTGGTTGGAATGGGAAATTGGATTGAGGCAGCAGATGCAAGAAGTAGGGTCTTGAATTTGTTGCAAAACATGACAGGACTAGCCACTTTGTATGACTTCACTAGGAAAGTGCCCTACGAAACAGAATTGGTAACTAAACTGATGCAACTAGCCGAAGTGAAGAATGCATTGAAGGCAAATGAATCTATAGTTTTTGAGGAATGTAGCGACACGGTGGGGGAAGCATTGCATGAAGATGTAATGAAGAGCGTTAAGTATATGGTGGAATTCTTGGTTAAGAAGAGTAACGTGTTGTTGTATCAAGGGCATTTTGATTTGAGAGATGGAGTGGTTTCAACAGAGGCTTGGGTCAGGACAATGAAATGGGAAGGGATAGGGAAGTACTTGATGGCTGAGAGGAAGGTATGGAAAGTAAATGGTGTGCTTGCTGGGTATGTGCAGAAGTGGAGGAGTTTTAGCAATGCTGTTGTGTTAGGGGCTGGGCATCTTGTGCCTACTGACGAAGCAGTGAATTCTCAGGCTATGATAGAGGACTGGGTCCTGGAAAGGGGGGTCTTTGCTAATGTAGAGGGGGAGCACTGAAATCAGTAAGCTGCTACTACTGCTAATGTTGCAAGGGGAGGATTTCGTGTCAGGCATTGCAATGAACAAATCCCACGCTTCGTTTTCATCTATCACGCACCATCCAAGTGATGTTTTTATTTGAACAACATGGTGGGATTGTATCTGCTCGATCTTGTTTTTATTTAAATTAACACGTTATTCAGAGGAGATAAAACTGAAATAACATCTTATCCAATTTCCTCTATCCATTCTGCCATCCATAGATGCTCCGTAGATGCGACAGATTGTCATCGGACACACTTAACCTTTTACCATATGAAATCTCTATCGCATCGCTCTGTAGCATATTGATTTTGAAAACCACTTAATTTTTACAGTTTCAGAGGCAAGATCCATCCACCGAATAGTAACCTCGAGACTATTTTGCAACTCCATTTGTAGACTCAAATCATTCCATGACTTAATCATTTCATACCAAGTCCCCACTGCTTGTGCAACATCTCCCTTTCACTGGTGAGTGGAAGGAATGTCCAGCCAGGGGGCAATTAATCCATGGTCTTATTTAACAATGCCGAACGTAACTCTTCTCCATCAAGCGACTGAAAGTTGAAGGCCAGAACGTAGCTGGCTATAACTCTAACTCCATTTGCAATCACGGTTTTATCATTTACATTCCATGTTCCCTTCTTAGCTGGCATTATACAGAGACCTGAGAAATCTACACGCTCATTTCATCCCAAATCTAAGTTTCCCCCACATGACCAGATATTTCCCCGACGTTCCTCGTAGCGATATTAGAAATATACTAAAACTGCCCAGCCTTTCACTGTAGTAATCTACGGTGAAAGACTGAGCTCTCTTTTTTTTTTAAAAAAAAAAAACTTTCTTTTAGCTATTTTTCTTTATTTTTTTTATGTCTTTAGCTTTTTTCTTTCTTTCTTTTAATGAATTTTGTTTTGTTTAATTTAGTTTAAGCTATTTTTTATTTATTTATTTTTTTATACCTTTAGCTTTTTTTTCTTTTAATAAATTTTATTTTATTTGATTTAATTTGTTAATTTTAATATTTTTTAATTTAATTATCATAATTTTATGATACTAATCCTGGATTTAACATATTAACTTTATTTCATGAGTTAAATTGATTTTTTAATTAATTTTTTTCTTATTCTATTCTAAAATTGATAGATATATCTTGCTCCCTCGCTTTTGGCTTTACACTCTTAAAAAAAATAATTCAAATTCATGTTTGTTTATTGAAAAATAATTTTTTTAAATGAATTTTAAAAAATAAATTCTAGAAAAATAAATTATTTTTTAATATTTGGTAGTGTGATAGAAAATATTTTTCAATATTTTGTTACGTCATGAAAAATAAGTTGGAAATTAACTTATTAATATTTTATTTTTCTCAAGTTTATTAAAATAATGAAGAATAAATTATAAATTAAAAAGTTGGATGAGAAAAAAATTATAAAAAAAATATAATTTCATAAGTTATCTCAAATAAAATAAATAATAATCAAAATAATAAAAATCAAATCTAAAAAAATTAAAGATAAAGAAATTAAATTGATAATAATTAATATTTCATAAATTATTTCAAATAAAATAAGTAACAAACAAAAGAATGAGGATCAAATTTGATAAATAAAAAAATTAAATATAAAAATAATAATAAAATAAATAACAAATATAAAAATGAGGATTAAAGTTAATATAAAAATTAAATTTTAAGAGATAAAATTAAAAAATAAATATTTAAAATGAAAAATATATATAATAATTAAAAGTTTGAGAATCATATTTAATATAATTAGTAAATAATATGATATTTTTAACTTTTTTACAACTTTCAAAAAAATATTTTACGCCCAAAAGTTTTTAGAAAAATACTTTTTTAAAAATTAAGTTAATTTTTTTAATTAGAAAGTATTTTTTAGATTGAAAAATATTTTTCGTTATTCAGCAAAATTTTTAATTTATTTTTAAATTTTAATTTTAAAATATTAACATACTCCAAATAAAAAAGACAATGATGCTATGACTCAAACCCTAGACACCGCTAGCACTTCCCACGTTTTTGCTTGAACAGAATTGCCCTCCAAACCCCAGTCGAGATGCGTGGTGTATATGTTAAAAGCAGGGGGTGTGGATTTTTTTTTTCTTGAACCGCAAAACGAGAATTTCAAAACGTTAATTATAATTTTTTTATCTGTTCAATAAAATAAAACTAATTAACCTACTTAAAATTTCCAAATATAAAAATAAAAAAGTTTGTCAATAACTTAAATCTACACTAGAAAAATTAATATATAGTTTAAAATATTTGTTCTTGATATTATTTTTAATAACTTTATTTATTAAGATTAATTTTTACCTAATAAAATGATAATAGAAATAAATACAAGTGAAAGTGATAGGATAAAATCAAATAAAAAAGCATCATATAAGAATTCAAGTCTTATGAAAAAATATTATTATTTTATGGGAAAATCAAGTAAAAATTATATAATAATTAACTAAATATTAAATTAAAATTTTTTAAAAATAAATATTTGATCTTTGAACATGGTCACAAACTCGATTATATGAAATAGATTTGTTTATCTGAACTAAAATTTTATTTGATGAAACAATAATAAAATACTTTAGAGAAATGATTGAACAAAATCAAAGAATTTTTATTTTCCGAGTAGGACTATAAAAAAAAATATTAAAATCTTATTTGTGAACTAAGAAAAAATTAAATAATGTCACATTAAAAAAATCTACATTAAGAAAATCATAAATAATTGTTAAAAATATGCTAAACCATTAACAAAAAAAAAAGCAATACAAGAAATCAATAGAAGTGAATGATAAGATTAAAAGAAAGACAAAAAACTAAAAATATGGATGCAAAAAAAAGAGCTCAAATATACAGGCCTGGCCACAAAAGATGCAATTGATAAAAAAAGAAGATTGGACTGCCAAGATGGAAAAAGAAGAAGAAAAGGGATAATAAATTCAGAGTAAAATGTGAAAGCATGGACAATAATATTGACAAATTGGATACTAAACTTGGAAAATAGAGACCCCAAATAAGTATTCCAACTATGTACTTGATTTCGATCAAGTCTCCAAAATATTTTACGAAATACATCATAGAAGATAGCATGCATAAAAAAGTTGGATGTATAAGGAAAAAATTCATAAAACAATTATAAGGAAAAACATGTTATTAAAATATTCTTATTGGTTAAATGTATAAATAATCGATCCATTTAACTAATAAAATTCAATGCAATGAAATAAATTGGCAATACCGCTGGCTTTTAAAATTATTTTGAAAAGAAAGTATTAGTGGAATATATTTACTCTAATATGCATTCTTAAAATTCTATGAAAAAATAATTAATAACGATCATAAAAAAATCATGGATATCTCATACTAGTATATTTGGTGTTAACATCAATCTCTAGCATTTAAAAAGCAAAAGCTAATCCCTTCTTGAGCAAATACAAGGGTCTGCTAAATAAAAAATAAAAAATATATTATTTTAATTTTTAATGATAATTTTCTTTGCTTTAAAAAATGCTAAATAAAATGTTAAAATGCCTTTTTCACTTTAAAAATGCTATTGTTATATATTAAAAAAAACCAAAACAGGGCCAACAAAAAACAAACCAATTAAATACAACTATGTGAAAAAAATATATCAAATTCATTGATTTTTTTTCTTCATTTTAATACAATTGGTCTTTAAAATAGTTTTTTTCTCATCAGAATATGTATAATAATAAAAAAACCATATTTATTGAATTCAAAAAACTCTTTCTTCCAAATAGAATCTTTCACTCGGACATAATAATAAAAAAATATGCTCTGCACAGTTAAGCAGCTTCGTTCAAGACATTATTGTCAATTTCTTTGGTCACCACATGTATCAAAGCCAACAGGTCAGACAAACCTAAACCACAAATGATCAACAATGCTCCGCTAACAGTCCTCCTTTGCTAATGGAGTCAACAACAGTCATCCTCCTCTTCCTCCTCTTCCTCCACCATCCTTCAGCTACATCACCAACACCCACCTCTATTTTCCCAAACGAAGCTCTCCCCACAAAATCAGGTTATATCCCTGTCAAACCCAAAACCAACTCAGCTATTTTCTACACGTTTTACGAGGCTCAAAAACCAACTTCACCTCTTTCCCAAACCCCACTTCTCATCTGGCTCCAAGGCGGCCCTGGCTGCTCCTCAATGGTTGGAAACTTCCTTGAACTTGGCCCTTATCGCGTTGTCGATTCGCAAGACAACGAACACCCTGCACTTCAGCCCAATTTAGGCTCCTGGAACCGTATTTTTGGCCTCATTTTCATCGATAACCCAATAGGGACCGGATTTAGCATCGCTTCGAGCCCTGAAGAGATACCAAGAGATCAGCACACTGTTGCTGAGCATCTCTTCGCCGCCATCTCTGAGTTTATTAAACTAGACCCAGTGTTCAAGACTCGCCCGATTTATATAACCGGAGAGAGTTATGCAGGAAAGTATGTTCCTGCAATTGGGTATTACATTTTGAAGAAGAACACGAAGCTGCCTGTGGCGAAACAAGTGAATCTGAAAGGTGTTGCTATAGGTAATGGGTTAACGGATCCGGTGACACAAGTCAAAACTCATGCCCTGAATGCTTACTTTTCTGGATTGATCAATGAGAGACAAAAGGGTGAACTGGAAGAAGCTCAAAGGGAGGCAGTTAAGTTGGTTGGAATGGGAAATTGGATTGAGGCAGCAGATGCAAGAAGTAGGGTCTTGAATTTGTTGCAAAACATGACAGGACTAGCCACTTTGTATGACTTCACTAGGAAAGTGCCCTACGAAACAGAATTGGTAACTAAACTGATGCAACTAGCCGAAGTGAAGAATGCATTGAAGGCAAATGAATCTATAGTTTTTGAGGAATGTTGCGACACGGTGGGGGAAGCATTGCATGAAGATGTAATGAAGAGCGTTAAGTATATGGTGGAATTCTTGGTTAAGAAGAGTAACGTGTTGTTGTATCAAGGGCATTTTGATTTGAGAGATGGAGTGGTTTCAACAGAGGCTTGGGTCAGGACAATGAAATGGGAAGGGATAGGGAAGTACTTGATGGCTGAGAGGAAGGTATGGAAAGTAAATGGTGTGCTTGCTGGGTATGTGCAGAAGTGGAGGAGTTTTAGCAATGCTGTTGTGTTAGGGGCTGGGCATCTTGTGCCTACTGACGAAGCAGTGAATTCTCAGGCTATGATAGAGGACTGGATCCTGGAAAGGGGGGTCTTTGCTAATGTTGAAGGGGAGGATTCCGTGTCAGATTTCTGAGGAGCACTCTGAAATCAGTAAGCTGCTACTACTGCTAATGTTGCAAGGGGAGGATTTCGTGTCAGGCATTGCAATGAACAAATCCCACGCTTCGTTTTCATCTATCACGCACCATCCAAGTGATGTTTTTATTTGAACAACATGATGGGATTGTGTCTGCTGGATCTTGTTTTTATTTGAATTAACACGTTATTGAGAGGAGATAAAACTGAAATAACATCTTATGCAATTTCCTCTATCCATTCTGCCATCCATAGATGCTGATGTAGACGCGACAGATTGTCATCAGACACACTTAACCTTTTACCATATGAAATCTCAAGGTTCCTGGGAAATTCACCATACATGTAACTGGTATGGTATCTCCATCGCATCGCTCAGTGGCATATTGACTTTCACAACCACTTAATTTTTATAGTTTTACAGGCAAGATCCATCCACCGAATATTTTAAACCTCGAGACTATTTTGCAACTCCATTTGTAGACTTCAAATCATTCCATGACTTAATCATTTCATCCCTAGTCCCTACTGCTTGGGCAACATTTCCCTTTCACTGGTAAGTGGAAAGAATATCCAGCCAGGGGGCAATCAATCCATGGTCTTATTTAGCAATGCTGAATGTAACTCTTCTCCATCAAGCAACTGAAAGTTGAAGGCCCAAAAAACAAACAGTAATTAAGTAAACATGGTATAAAAAATGAAAAGAAACTGGAATGTATGTCTCATGGCCAGTCCCAAATTGTAGAGGCAGCGACGCTGCTACACAAGGCAATGGAATATGAGACCACCCTTCAACGGAGGAGCTCCCGAAGGAGGACCTCAACGTGTCCGGGATTTATCTGCGACGTTTACTTTGGACTATGCAGACATTGAACTTGTTTGCTCCAGCCAATCAAGTTAGGGATTCCTTGGTCGAGTCCCCCGTCACATTCACTCTACAAAAATTCAAATCATAGGAATATCTTAAACCCTAAGCCCAGGAAAGATTACTGCAGAAGCGAATTTACGAAGACCTCGGATTAGCATTTGGGCAAATTCCTCTTTGCAAACAACCACCCATGTAGCAAGAACAGTATGCATGGTGCGCAAAATATTGTTGTTGCAAGCTCCAGCCCAAACGTGTTTTCATTATTAGTTCACAGATTAAAAAGGAAAAAGAACAGAAATGAAATATGCAATGGAACAGGCTATGAAATGGCGTTTGGAGCCGGGTTTCTGAAGAGGGAAAGATGGGCTATGCAAAAAGACAAGTTTGGTCCGGAAAACTGTGAACTCGAATCACTTCATGAACAACCCTTCCAAGCACAAGACCCGTACTATGATGCCATTGAATTTTGATTGTGAAGGCTGTAATAAAGACTGGGCATCCAGCAGAGAACCTACCGATCTTTGAGAGCAATTGATAGATATATCTTGCTCCCCACTTCGGCCTCGGCCCTCTTACAGCAACTTCAAAGTCAGTGCTAAATAAAAGGTAAAAATAAAAATATATATTATTTTAGTCTTTTTACAATATGTTTTTTTTAAGGAAATGCTAAAAAAATATTAATTTTTTTTTGTTTTAGAAATACTATTTTACATATTTCTTAAAAAACCAAAACTAATAGAGCAGGGTCAACAAAAAATAAACAAATTAAGTAAAGTTATTTGAAAAAAAAAAAACACACAACATTAAATTCATTGAAGAAAAAATAAAGCATTTATTTTTCTCCATTTAAAATAATTGAATTTTCAAATGATTTTTTCCTGTTAAAATATTAAATATATATAATAAAAAAAATATTTATGCTATTTAAAATTTTATTTTATTAATTTAAATGATTATTTTCTATTAAAATATATATAATAACAAACAATATTTATACTATTTAAAATATTATTTTATTAAAATAACTCTTCAAAAAATAGCATCTCAGTTGAGTATCCTCTTATAAAAAAATAACAAATCAAAAGGAAATTGATACGATGACTAAAACCTCTGCAAGCACTATTCATTTTTTGCTTGAACAGAACTGTCTTTCAAATTCTAGTTGTTTATGGAAATGCTTAGAAACGCAAAAACAAACAGAGATACATGAGTATATATGTAAAAAGTAGGGGGTGTGGATTTTATTCTTTTTAAAAAATAATGGTAACGTTAATTATAATTTGTTATCTTTCTACTTATTCAATAAAATTAATTAATTAATTAAAATAAAATAAAATATAGATTTAGGTTTGGTTTTTGACTGTTATCCAGCCATGTTTTTAAATATTTTTAAATTTTATTTCTTAATTTTAAATTATTTTCATATAATGAGATTAAAAATAGATTTTAAAAAATATTATTTTAATATATTTCTAAACAAAACTTTTTTTTTAAAAAAAAAACCTTTATAGCATTTCTAAAAATACTCTTAGTCCCTATTTTTAAGTTTTATCACCCTTTTATATAACTCAGTGGCTATGTTATTTTGTTATCTTTTTGTATGTTTTTTAAAAAGAAAAAAAAAGAGAAATAAAAGATGGAAATGTTTTACTAGGGAGTAAGGCATTTTTTACTGTGGGGTTGAGGATTTTTGAGAGGGGAAAAAATGATGTTAAATTAACGACGATCATAGACATTGATTATGGATTGTCTGGCACTCTAATTATTTTTTTATATCCTGCATATTAGCTAATTTTAGTAAATTATGATGACTAATCTGTAATTCACTCCACCTAATCAGTGTTTGTTTGTTAGGTCTAGTTCTCTCTCTAGATATGTATATGTGCTCCTCCTCATCACCAATATCCCTTCTACTTTCATTTATATTATTTACATTTTTTAGACATTACCTTGTAATTTACAATTTACCGGTGTCATTCTCAGAACCTGAATTTTTTTTTAAATTTTCTTTTTTTTTAAAAAAATAAAATTACATGAATAAGATGCAATTGAGAAGTTTGACAATACGAGGCATATATTGACTGTTCAAGACAAATGCAGTGACTAAATAAAAAAAGATTTCGGCCTCTTCTCATGAAAAGACGTGGGCTCATGAACTGGGCCGGGAAAGCGGAGCATTACGGGGCTTTTATTGTAATAATATCTCCCGCCTCTGGATTCTACATATTCTTTGCTCCACACGCGCATACACTAGTGTTACAATCGGTTTCGAAGAGCAGAGAAGGAGAAGCAAGGTATGCGCTAAGAGATCAAGATTTCCTTCGGTTTCTTTATAAAATCTGGTCATAAATCAGACCCAGTTGACTGTAGTAATGATTATAATGGCTTTTTTTCTTTCTAAAATCGTGATCGATGTTTTCTCCCTGCAGGTTCTATTGCACAAGTTATACTAATTCGGGATGCCCTGCTCATGTCTCGATCTTGTTTCTAATGGCACCGAATCTATCATCCATGCAATCATTTAGTGTTGTAAGTATATGAATGATGTTACTTTTTTTTTTTTTGGTTTCCCCTCTTGATCTCGTTGGTAAATTGTTCCTGAAATAAATATTTAGGTTCTGTGACCAGAAGAAGGAGAAGAAGCCTCTTTTCGATTACAAGTCTCTATTTGTCTATCCCCTGATTAAAGATTCTATTTCAGTGTTGTAGTGGAAAATGTTGGCGACTGTAATTTTCTCTAAAGCTGATAGAGGATATAGAAATGCTCTGGGTAGAGACGTGAGGCACTTACTCTGTTCTGATTTTATTATGCTCAAGGATGGGAATTGAAATATTTCAAATATTCTGGATTTTCCTTTCGAGTTGCCAGTTTAATAATTCCGTCTTCGGGATATCAAAATTCTGTTCTCGATCTAAGCATACATCGAAGGAAAGGTTGTTTGGAGAAGTAGACCATCATGGTAGGCAAATTACATCAAATCAGCAAAAGTTGCTTAATATGGTAATGAGTGTGTTGACAGATGAGTATTCTTTTGCGTTAGCTCTCTTTATCGACATTTTCTTTAGAATTTCTTTACTGCAAGAGACCTTTTCTTCTAGACGATGTTTAATGTAGCAAATAAAATTACAGTAATTAGTAGCTATAGAAACTTGATGGTGACCAAATACTCTGGCCATGCGTGACAAAAACTTTTGTAAGTGTCAGCAAGAAATTGTAGTAGAAGGGATGAAAAAGGTGACAGGGAGAATAAAAACTGACTTGGTTTGATTATTATGATAGCAAGATTTGTGTTTATGTTGTGGAGAATATGACTTTAAACTTGATGTAGATGAAAGAAATAAAATTTTGGTTGAAGAACTCAACTTGCTGGAGATTGAGGCTTGCTTGAGTTGAGGTGAAGAAAATTTTCTTCAGTTTCATTTTTCATATAAAGCAGTTTTTTTTTTTTTTGCAGTAAAATAGGAAAGACATGTGCCATCTTCCTATTTGTTTGAATTAAAAATGTTTATATAAATCAAGGGTTCTCATGAAAGGATTTCTATGGAATTTACAGTGTGGCTGTATAATCTCAGTGCAAAACAGTATTTCCTTGATCGTAAAAAGCAGCTAACAGTATTTGGAAAAAAAATAGGAAACTTCACTTAAGGCTGTTTTCCTCTTGCTTGGAAGTTTTCTTTTTTCTTTTCTTTCTTCTTCTTCTTCTTCTTCCTTCTTTTTTTTTTTAAAAAAAGAATCAGTGCTATTGTTTGGCTATTTTTTACTTGCAAAGTTTTGTAGCTAAGCTATTCAGGCTTGATGAGAATTCATACTTCTATTACCTTTTCCTTTTCTTTTGAATTTTTTCCCCTCCATGGCATGGGCAGGTTGCAGGTATTTTCTGTTGGGTAAAATGTGATCTATTTAGAATTTTTTTTTGTCATTTTCTTAATGATAATATTGTAGGCCTTTTTAAGGCAAGGGTTGTTGCTGGTTTAATTATGATAGAGATCAATGCAAATAGCTGAGAAATTGATCTTGAAGATTTTCAGAGGAAAAGTGCCTGGCTGTTTGTAATCAAGAGGTATGTCTTTCTTGCTATTAAAAGTTAATCCATCCTTTTTCTTAGGTTTTTATATAACATAAATATGCAATCTATCTCTATGTTCTCGGAATACAAAGAGAGTTTCTTCTGCATCATCTTGGGTGTTATTTAGCTCTTCATTCCATATGTTCCTTAACTTGCAATTTACTTTCATGCAGGAATCAGCTCTCATGGGTTCTGGTGGTTTTCATGATTTAATCGAGAATGAAACAACTTGAAAGCAATTTAGTGTGAATTCCAAAGATGCTACAAATTATTTTGATGTCTTCTTGGCATGTAAAAGATTTCCCTCCATTGTCTTGGATTGTTTTTTTTTTCCAGTGGAACTGCATGATGAGCCTGACATGAATGGCCTTTTAGCAGCTACAAGTCTGGAAGGATGTCTTCCAAATGCTATGGGTGTGAACTGTGTTGATCCGGATATTCTTCATGAGCAGTGGGCTTCTCCACACACCCTTTCAAATGTGAACTCTTCCATGCCAAAAGAATTAAGAAGTGAAAGTTCATACATAATAAGTGAATTTAGGGAACAAAATATATATGCATCAAAAGAATTGAATTTTTCCCAGTTTGCGTTTATATTCTCCAGACGTGACTTTGGAAACTGAAGAAAAACTAGGTCATAAAATTGGCACAGAAGAATCTGCTACCAAAGTGGAGCTTCAATTGCAAGAAAATAAACCTATCAGTTGCCTACCTTGGTTAAATACTAGGCAACACTGTCAGTTGGAAAACTGTGGTTTTCACTTGATTGGTCTGTTGTGTGAAAACATAAAGTTCTTTTATGTTCTTATAATCATAATAGGACATGGGTTCACATTCCTGTCATGTTTGTGCAGTCATGGTATTTCCGCAACCATTTCCTCAAACTTATGCTGATTTGTGGAATGCACATTTTGGAATAGAAGATGGACAGCATTTGATTTCTATTGGGAAAGCAACATCTTCCGGGTATTGTTCCTGAAAATTTCTGATATTTTGGCTTGTGTTGTTATAAGTTCTCGGAGTTCCTATATCACCTATATTATGTAAGGGAAAACAAAGCACCAGATATGGTTAAAATTGACAGACTTGATTACTAGAATAAATTGTGCATATTTGGCTACTGGACTGATAATTAAACTGCAATTAGTTGTTTGAAATTCTAATCTCTGGAAAATAACAATTTCCACTGATAAAAGGGTAAAGGATTTAATTGTTTGGCGATGGAAATGCACTATATGCTAACATAGTGAATTCTGTGAATGATGATAAATGCAATTCTCATACCAATTATGAGGAGAGGATGGATTGCTAACATAGTGAATTCTGTGAATGATGATAAATGCATTTCTCTTACTAATTATGAGGAGAGGATGGATTGGAGATACTGCAGAACTTGCTTGACTCACATTTCAGAAGTGCACTAAACTTTTGGAGGGATATGTGCAAGCCGTTTGCTTGTTAGAAGTAGCGGATGAGCGGATGATAAGTGCAAGACTATTTTTAGTCAAGGAGAAGATATAGATATTGCGAAGCATTTGTACTCACATGCATTCTGTGGTTAAAATTTTTTATGAATTGTTTTGTTAGAGGAACTGCGGTTAGATATTACTTGCAATTGTAGGTATTCGGTGCATCTACATCTTTTTTTTTTTTTTTTGGGGTGTGGGGGGGTGGGGGCTGTAATGTTCTGTTGTCTGGTCTTGTGTGGTTGAAGTTTTTAAACCTGTTTTTATGGACACTACTGATCTTAATAAGAAAGGAGAACAAGCAAATATTTAGACATTTCCTTATATTTGGTTAATTTCCAGATTTTGGCTGTACATAATATCTACTCTCTTCATATGCACATGTATATGTTTGTGTCTAACTATATATATTCTCTGCGTCCATGTCTGTTTATCCATGCTGATGTCGTTGACCATCGCATTTTCAGGGCAGTCAGCCAGTTATCTGTGGGCATTTACTAAAGTGATTCTGGGTCGTAAACAATGAATCTAAGCATGCGGTTGATGACATTAATACTGGAGGAAAGAAAACAATTTATTTGCACCTTTAAGAAATATTTTTGTGGCACTCGTTTTACTCGTCTGCCTTTTCTTAAAAGACTCAGAGAAGCACAAATTGGGAGATGTCTGCGTTAGTGGTAAGGCGAGTAGGTTTGATACTGTTTTATTTTTATCTGTTTTGATCATGAGATACCAGTTGTCCTCATATTTTTTCATCCAAGAGTGTTAGCTTGAGCAAGGGTAAGATATTTGTAATGAGTCCCGTTACTGTGCATTTCATCTTCTTTCGGCCTACTGATTCTATGAAAAAGACTTTGCCCAAGGCATTTTTTAATATTTCCGACGAGGACGCTGTTGCTCAATCCTGTAGACTAATTTACTTAAAGTTACTCGAGCATTTTTTAAGAACTTAGTTTCCATCGAAAAAGCATTTATGAACTTTTGGATGCTGCTTCTTTCTTTAGTTTTTTGTTTTACTTCCGCGTTTGAAACCTTTTATGGAAGTTGTTCTTTCCAGAAACTAGCCTTGGAGGTTTTTTTATGACTCTGCTAGCTCATGTAGAGAATAATTGGAAGTGAAAATGCTTGGGGATATATTCACTATTTAAGGAAGAACAACGCTGAGGATAAAAAAAGCATGCAAGGAAAAACTTCAACAATACACCTGAGCTAATCCAATGGTTGATGTGTTCTTGGAGTTTTTTCTAGTCGTTTCTCTTAATGTTTAGTATTCCTCCTAAGTAACTTGCAATAATGGACATGGCCACCACAAATGATTTACGTAGTTAGTGCTAGAAACTAGGAGCGCAAATGAGGAATACTGTTGTAATAACTCAAATTAGTAAAATTGTTGAGTAGATTTGAAGGAGCGAGAAATGACTAGTGTTGGAAAAGTTGGATTCCAAATAAACAGATAGATGCTAAAATTTGTTCAAGTAGACATATCAAGCCTATTTATGTTGTTATCTTAAATCAAATATTATATATATGCTTGGCAAAACGAAGCTTCTATAAAAACTAGTTTCTTAACTGATTTTGTATAAACACAGCTTGTGACGTATCGCTATGCGTTACTCCTGTCCGTCTGGGACTGTTTCCAAAAAGATACTGAAATCACATCAATATTTGTGGTTTATCGACTTCTTGAGCTGTTTAGGTCCTCCAGATGCTCATTTGCCACCAGCGCTAACAGTTTTCTGAAAAAGCAAGTTTGAATTCTAAAGTGTGTTCGAAACTACTTTCGTTGTTTTCTTCTGATCTTTGTGAATGTCGTTTTGACAATGCAGCGCAGATTTGCCTTTTCTTTTTTGCTAGGAGGGGTCTCTTTCAGCTTTGCTTGCAACTCTTGCGGCTCATTTCCGCTACGATGTTCTGGATTGCTAGGCTACACGCCATGGCAATAACTAGTCTCAAGGACAGTGGAAATGTCCCAGACATTTAAAATGAAACAAGGTCCAAGGTAATTGCCTTAGGAAATCATTTGCAATGAAGATCATGCCAGCCTCACCTAAATGAAGGAGTTTTAACCCAAAAACCCGCTCTCTTAATCAGCGAACCATATTGTCTTCCCAGGTTAACGCAGAGTGCAGAAGACCAGGAATTTGTCTGTCGACTGATTTCTTTGAGCTATGTTTGTTCTCCGGCTTCAAATAACTACAATAGGGCTCCATGGTGAAATGGGAGTCCCGGGTTCAGAGGATGGGAAAGTACCTATTTATGTACGGAAATAGTTCGTGAAAAAGTGTCCAGGTAAATAACGGGAGGAAACATAGTCCAGTATTTGCATATTCATATCAGAATTCAACTTTCCCCTTCTGAAGGCAATCGGGCTGGTAAAACTTTTTACATCTGTAGACTGCAGAGAAATTAAGTTGCAGAGTTGCCAATGAGATGGACAATACAAAGAAAGCCTTTCTACTGCTTAAAAGGCTGTTGAGTTGGTGACGATACGATGGGTCCCCCCCCCCTTTTTTTTTTCTTATTCGTGCAGTGGGTACCTTACTTTGTGAGAGTTGAATCATATGAATTATGACTACTGTGAGGAAAAGGTTTCTCTGAGTGCAAAAGAAGTGTATTAGAACCAATTATACCGATCTTACTTTGCTCAGAAACATTTATTTGTTTTGTAGTTCAAATTATTTCAATGATGAGGCGAATATCAATATGCTGCCAGATTTATTATCCGTTTCCTCATGTTGTATTTATAAGCATAATGTATCTCATGGCCAGTTATGCGATATGCTCTTTGGTGGTTTTTTTTTTTTAATTACAAATTCAATTTTCCAAATGCACACTTCACAGAACTCATCTCAAGCTTGCACGCTCAGAAGAAGAAATATTTCTATCAGTCAATTTACGATGGCTTTTCATTTATTTACTAGATTATATTCGTTATTTGTGTTTTAAAGCCGGAAGAAAACTGTTTAATCTATAAAATCAGAATAAACATGCTATATAAATTTTTTTTATCTAGTTTATATATATCTTAATTAATTTTACGAGGTTATATATATATATTTAATAATTTTAAAATTTATGAGGATATTTTTTATATAAAAATTTTAAAACATGATTTATACTATTCAATATTATTTATTTATTAATTATTATTATTCCTATTATTATTATATCATTTTATGAGAGAGGGTATGAAAGGGGGCATTTTATCTCATGAGATGTTAGAAACATGCTGTCGGCAAGCACATATTCTTATGTTAAATTTTCAATGATCACAGTGAAAATGGCAACGACCCTCGTAAAGCAAAATGCTGCTTCTGTGGTCTGCCAAAGACCACAATTATACTCAATGCCCTATGGGATTTAGGAAGGTTTGATGGGCAACTATATTATATAGGAAGAGTGGCCCCACTTGCTATCCACTGAGATTACAAATTTACAAGACATGGGAGCCACGAAAGGGACAACCAGACAAGTTGGGGCCCACTTATGGTTCCCTACCCAATGATCAAGACGGGCCCACAGGTGCTCCATGTTCCATGAGCTGTCCATAACCTAATCATCAAGTTGGGTCCCACGGTAGCCACGCTTTTGCCACATAATTCTTCACTAGTGTGTTTGCCCGTGCGTATACTGTGTGCCATCGCGGATCATGAGTCATCACTTGATCTGCATTCTTTTCGATTATTAAATATTTACCGGAGTTTAGATTCAGATTTCAGGAATTAGCCTAGTTTCTTTTTCTCATTTATGTCTCCTGGAGGTCCAATATATTCTACGTAAATACATACCACCGTGTTTTTAAGATAAGTTTTTATTTAAAATTTTATTTAAATAAAAAATTAGATTTTTTTATTTTTAATATCAATACATTAAAACTATAAAAAAAATAAAAGATATCAATTTAGTATTTTTAAATAAAAAATATTTTTTAAAAAACACTCAAAAATAAAAACAAAAGTTCTTCCCATCACAGCCAAAAACATTTTTTTCATGGTGGTCCCTGGACTTTTGAATACCAATATGATAATATCTTGCTTAACAAACTCATTTAATATCTAGCTGACAATACGACTCTGTTATTATTGAAAGTATTTTTTATATATATAAGTTTATATTAAAAATTCATTAAATTAATAATTTTTTGGATAATTTTGATATTATTATAGAATAATATAAATTATTTATTAATTCTCGTATAACATTTTATGTTTTAGAATAAGGTACTTTTTTAATATGATAAAACTAAATACTTAAGAGTTTAAATATTATTATTCTTATAAAAATTATATATTATAGCTAATGAAAATTTTAAATTAAATTATATTTTAAAACCTTATCTAATATATAAATTTTTTATCGAATTACTAAATACATCAATATAATCTAAACTAAGCTTCAAACATCCTCTTTCATTTCCTTACCAAAAAACAATATTACATCTTTTTTTTTATATATATTTTTGTTCTATTGTAGTTAAGAATGCATAATTTATATCTTTATTTTGTTAAAAAAAATCAAGAAGTCACACTATACATAACTGAACTATCTAGGGTTTTGAAACACTATTAAAAACGAAATAATACTTTCCCTCCTTTTTAGAAGGAAGAATAGGAAAAAAAATTACAATAGAAAAAACTTAGGTGCGAAGGAGATGAATGGGCTTCATATAAGTTTATGAAAGTTAAAGAATCTCTTCATAATGTGCAGCTGATATTGAGAATTATTAAAAGTTCTAGAATTAATAACAACATTAGTAGTTGCTCTAAATTATATTTTTTTCATAAAAAAATAGTGATTGTGCAATGTTTTTTTTTGGAATTTTTTAAATCTTATTATAATATCATCCGTTATTCTCTTAGAATATATTGATTTAATTTTTTTATTGTTATTTACTGATAAATATATCGAGGAGTTAATAAAAATTATTATAATATATTGATAAATTTTTTTATTAATATTTATCGATTTTATAATAGTTTATGGATCAGCATCTTATATTATACAAGTCCATCTATGAATTAGATGAGAATCAACTTGTGCTCTATAGGTATTTAACGACTCAACAATTCAAACTGATCATTCCTATCATATGATAGGCTTATGAATCGACTTTGCACGCAATAGTCTTAAAGGAGATCTTTTAATTCCCTTGTTTTATGTATTGAAACAGATATTAGCAAGAATCATTTTTCATCCAAGGCTTATCCTAGCGGGATTTTTTGGTCAAAGTTCAACTGCATAAATGAAGGATATATATATCTCGACTACTTGTCTCAGACTAAGACAACTCAACTACATCGCCAAGGAAAATGCATGGACCGGCACTCAAATGGAGAACACGCTAGAGCCGTGCTAATGAAGGAATTACTTTGGTCCTCTGAGCATTGAAATCCCTTGAATCTTCAAATATGTGCGTTCTTGTCTTGACAAAGTCCAAATTGCAACGACCAATTCATCTCGAAGAATCACTAGCTTGAAATTAGATTATGACCTTACAATATATCTTTTCAAGGTTTATGTAATGGTAGTGGTCGCCAGGTGTGACAATGCATATTAAGATGGCATCAAGAGTGGCAATACATCGATTCCGGTCGGGTTTTTTTGGTCGGAAATAGCACTTATATCCTCCTATTATCTAACTATACACCAAGTAGTCTACATAATCCCGCAAACACACTTACTTTTTGATGTTTTAGTACTTTTTGTCGAAATTACAAGCAATGCAAGAAACATGCTTTTGTTTTCAAGTTTTGCTTTTGATCAAATTCCTGGTATGTCAGAAAAAGAAAATGTCATTTCAAAGGATGCACTATCTAGCAGAGAAAATTGCATCATCAAAACAACGATAAGTTTTAAGAACATGGAAGAACCTGTGCTGCCTCATCTTGAGTACACCAAAGTCCAAATATAAATAGAGTGCTTGTCCATTAAGAACCTGGCTGGTTTGAAACTTGTTCGAATCGACCAAACAAAGTCCAGCTAAGAGACATTTGTAATAATGAATGTACGATGTCTAAAATAAAAATAATTAATTGTTTGCAATTATGTTCCTCGAGTTTGTCATATATAATGAAGGTGCAGCTATAAAAAAATAATAATATATATTTCGAGAGGGATTACCGTCATAAAAACTACAAAATGAAACTTGAAAACAGGTCAAATTAACAAAAAAAAAAATCGGTGAGAAAAGGATCAAATACATAAATAAGATGGAAACCAAAAAAAATCCAGTATCCAAATTAGAAAATTTTACAACTTCGGAAGTGCCATAGCTCCGAAAGCATACTGTAGCTCCACCCCCGGTGATAGCACAACATATAAACGGGGGCAGAATAAACTCATCGCAGGCGAAAACAGCGCGAGATATTAAAGTTAAAGCAAAAGGGAGCATGTGTGCAATGGTAGTTGGAACTAGGAAAGATGAAGGAATAGCAAGAGATAGCGCAAAATTGCCAGGAGAGCACAACAACATGTATGTGTATGGTGTGTATACGCATCTCATGTTTGGTGTGTTCTGATCATATCCCCTGTTAATTCGAGATTCTATTGTTAGGATACAGTAGAGATAAAAATATATGTAGTTAAAAAAATAAAAATAATTTTTTAATAATTTTAAAGTAAATTTGTATATTTTAAAAAAGAAGGTAGGAATATCTTTCTAGAAAAAATATTTAATATTTTTATTTTTACAATATCATATATTTAAAACATAATTTAAAATTTATTCAGGGTAAGACCTGAGTCACGTGTAAGAGCAGTTAATATGTATCGACCTGAGTCAACATGTAAATAAAAAATATTATTATTATATTTTTAAAATTCAAATTAGAAATTGATCCAGGACAAGTTTTAAATCATGGATTAAGAGGGTCAACTTGACTGATCTAATTTAAAAAAAAATTAAAATAACCTTATCTTGATCAATTTCTTTTCAAAAAAGTTAACGAGTTTTTCATTTGTGTTTTATCTTGAATTGATTTAGGTTTTTAATCGGGTTAGTTGAGTCAATCATTCATTTATTTTTTCTTAAACTCAAACCAATTCAGGTCCCATTCAACCCATCTAGTTAGTTTGGTTTTGTAATTAAAATTATTATAATATTATTAATTTTAACATTTAATATGAATTATAGTAAAAAATAATATCTACTTTACTTTTTTTAAAATATACGGGTTTGATAACAATAAATATTAAAGATAGAATGATGTTTTTTTATATTTTATACTTCATAATCAAACATAATACAATACAGATATAATCAATTTATTTTACAAATCATTATCAAATATAAACATAATGATATCTCCATTTTTTAATCAAATACTCGTCACATATCATTTCATCGGTTAATTCGGCAGAGTGATATCTTTAGCTTTGCAATGTGTTCAGTTTATTAAAAATATATATACCATAACCCAACACAAAGAACGTTATTCTTTTTTATATCTGCGTGACTATAAAGGAATCCGATTTTATTTGAGGTAGACGAAGTTTAAAATATTGCGACCATTGAAATATCTCACTTATTAAAAGAAATTGTCACGGTTTGACTGAGATTAATATGTTCCAACTGCTCCTCATGTCGCTTCATGTAAACATGATCTCGGCATATATTAGCTGCAGTATTTAGATATTTATATCATGGATATTTGAGAGTGAGTATCTATTTATTTTTTAATAAAATTTGAATTTATTTTATTTGAATTTATTTTTTTTAGTGTTATTGGATAATTTTGATGTACTGTATTAAAAATAAATTTTTAAAAATTAAACATATATTATTTTAATAATATTTAGAGCAAAAAATACTTTAAAAAATAACAACTACCACAACTCTAAATGCTTCAAAAAAAAAAAAAGACTTGGTCTTCTTTGATTAGTATTTTGTGGAAGAAAATTGTGATGCTATAAGTTTGTGCTGGAAAATAATTGAAGATTCTTAACACAATTCATCATACATAGAAAAATATAATAAAACAATGAGCACAAATAATTAAACTAAGAGCATACAAAGATTCACAGGGTTGGGCAACTCTCATCTAGTCTATACGTGAGCATGATCAAAGAACTTTTTTATGTGAATGTTAGAGATTAGAAAAAGTCTCTCAAATTATTCTGTTTATTATTCAGAGTCTTCAACCTTTTCTATTCTAACTTAATGCAAGAAAGTTTAAGAAAATCCCATTATTTTCTTTCCATGAATCACTTTTTAATTGTTTCTTTTTTTTTTACTATCAAAATGTTGAGAATATACACTAAGAAACAAGCACTTAATCTTAAAATATAATGATCTTAAACTTTTATATGGTTCAAATATCTTGGATTCTCGGGTTTTCCATAAAGCTTCCTTTAGTCTGTGGTCCCATGATTGAAGATAAAGTCAAACAATTCAATTGCTTATGTACGTACAACACGACTCAAAACGTGTATGCATGGACGGCTTCGTGCCATAGTACATCTACCCGGAAGATTTTTTTTTTATTTAAGATTTTTTCGGAAACGTTTGGGAAAAATTCAATTTTTTTTGGGTTAAAAATTTATTTTTTATGTATTTTAAAATATTTTTATATGCTATGTCAAAAGTAATTTTTTTAAAATTATTTTAATATATTTCAGTACAAAAAACAATCACATCTATATTTTTAAACATATTATTCATTACACGTGTTATTTTTAGTTTAAAATTAATAAATTGTAAATATAATGAGGGATTACCGTCATTAAAGTTAAGAGGATACACATGCTTGTCCAGAACAAGAATCTTGCATGCATTAACATTGCCCCAGCTGGGTTTGCATATGTTTTTTTCCCCTCCAAAAACGTTAATCCTCTGGAAAATCGAAATATTCTCCATGGTGAGCACAAAATCCTGTCCACAGTAATCACTTATGGAGGCATTTTTAAAATTATTTTTCTAAAAATGCCTCCATAAGTGATTACTGTGGACAGGATTTTGTGTTCACCATTCATATAACTTGGTTATAAGAATTTAAAATGCAACACTTCTTTTTCATTCAAAGCTATGAACACAATAATTATTACTTTTAAAAATAATAACATTAATCAGTAAAGGTTATCGGTTACAAATTGAAAGTCAAGATGGTCACATCAATAATTCTTAGAATTTATTTTAACATTTCTTTTGCAACAGTCCATCAGTATCTTTACTTCTTTGATTTTTCACTCGATATATATTCTTGGTTAAAAAAATCTAAAAATTGAGATAATAGCCATCAACATAGAATTCTCAATGCAATGGAGGCGCACAACAAAACTCAAATTAGAAAAAGATGAGGAGAGAGATAAAATAATTCTCACACGCGTTAGTATTGCATGAAACAAGATTGATAATAATAGCATGAAAACTTAACCTGTGTACCACCAATTATGAAGGCGTCTTGCTTGGTGGCGTAAAGTACAAATAAAAATATTTGCTACGGAAAAAAAAAATACAGATAAATTACTAGCATGGAATTAAGAGAAAATAAAATAAAAATATAAAAAAATTTAGATTTTTGTTAGTTAATTACTCATAAAGGGGATGGAACCTTTTAAAAATTATAATGGTAATAAAAAAAATTAATTAATGTTTGAAAGTGAAGTAGTGGTTGTTTTTAAAAGTATATTTTATTGGAAATTATATTAAAATAATTTTTATTTATTTTTAAAATTATTTTTCATATTAATATGTTAAAATGATATAAAAACACATAAAAAATTAATTTCAAATAAAAAATAATTATAAATTTTTATTTAAAAAAAAAACTCTTTTAAAACATAAAAACAAACAAACTCTAAATTTACCCTTGATTAAACTTTTGAATAAAGCCATTTAGTATCGAGATAAAAACCTAAAACATATCATGTTTCCACGTTAAAACAAGATACCAAGGATAGAAGTAGAATTCTCTTACTCTTGTTCTTCTTAACAAAAACCAATGGCTTCGTTTATACAAAAAGTGACAAATTTACTCTTAAAATAAAGAATAATTAGGTCGGTGTGCATAATTCTTTTCATATTTTCAACTTTATTTATTTGGTTATAATCAATTTGAAAAATGACCAGTTTAATATTTTAAAAATATAAGAGATCAATTAAAAAAATAATCATTATATGAATCACATGGGTTAGCTGGTAAAAGGTGGTCATGCCATTCAAGTGATGTTCTCATAATTATTAATAACAATAATCTAAACTTCGTTCAAATCATTTTAGCAACCTCTTTATCACCATGTAATGTGTATAACCAATAACTTCTAGTTTAATATTAATGTTCTTGTTTTTTTTAACTGTCCCTTCAATTCTTTAAAACAACCCTTCAAATTTGATTTATATATTTTTTTAATTTTTTTATTTAGAAAAATCTTAATATTAAAATTATTTTTTTCCATCTATCATGTTTCTTTCTTATTTTTTATTGTTTTTTTTATCATTTTCTTGATTTGTTTTATTTTCAATTTTATTCCTTGTTATTTTATTTCATTTTATTTTTATACTATATTTGATCATTATTTTTATATTAGTCTCTCTATATATACATTTTAATTATGCATGATTGAGAATTTTACTTTATGATTTTTTAGGGTTTGCTTTCTATAGAGTAACTCAGATATTAAGTTTTAAAAATTAACCTGATTTGACTTCGACATATTTTTATGCCTATTTTATATAAAAAAATTCATTTGAATTTTTCGACATTAAGTTGTTGGACCTTTAACTTTGTGGTTTTTGTTGTTTTTATTTTTATAAAGTTATCGTGATCTCATATTTCAAATCATAGGATGGTCGAGTTATCTCAGTTTAATTTGATTTTTTTTTCTTTTCATTATTTTTTTTAATTTATTTTTGCATAGTGTCATCCTAACCTCACAACTAGGACTTGAATTTGGCATGCTAAATCAAGTTATGTATTTTTGTTCTCTTTAAAAATTGATTTTTGTCTCAATTCATCTTTTGACATTTGGTTTGTTCACAATTAAACTTCAAAACTTTTTTTTTATTATCAAATAAGATTTTTGAGATATTTTAAGAATATTTTGTGAATATTTTTTCATAATATTGATAAGCATTCATCTTCTTCTTTTTTTATTATTGTGTATTTTTTTTAGTTTTTTCTTTATTGCAATTGGCTTGTTTTTATAAACATATTGTTAAATTAACATAAGTTATTGAACCTATTCAACCTAAGTTTCAAATTTTTGTTACTCTTTAAAGACATTACCATTTTCTGAATATTCTTTATGTTAGAAAATATTTAACCTGACTTGAAGCATAGAACTAGTAGATCCAGTTTTAGGTGAACGAGGACCCTTGAAAAAATATAAATGAAAACTTTTAAAATATTTAAAAAATATTTTTGATGTATCAACATACTTTATTAAATTATTTTTAAAGCTTAGTAAAGACACAACCTAGAATAAAAAAGTTAGATAAAGATATCACCTTTTCTTTTTAGCTACGTGTTCATTGTGCTTATAGATCTAACACTTTACTGGGCCCAAAACTATAGGCTAGACTACATGTTCGACCTAAGTATTTGTAGATTTCACACTTTATTAGACCCTGTCCTTCTAGGCTCAAATACACGCTAGACCCAGGCTTATCTGAATCTTATATCTTGCCAGACTCAATTCTCTTAAACTAAACTAAGTATTATGCTTAAGTTTTTGTGAGCTTAACATCTTATGAGACACAATCTTTTCAGGCTCCAAAACATCCTAGGTCTAAGCACCTGTAGGTTTCGCACTTTGTCAAACCCAACCCTCTCTAAGCCAAATCTTAAACAACTTATTTTCGTTGAGCTTGGAGACACACCAAATCCAGACTCTTATGGTTTGACACCTTCACTCTCTTATAATATATTCTTAGTATTTATCATATATAAATAAGAATAAATATTTTTATTTTAGAAATTTAATGCTCGTTTATTGTAAATTCTTGTAATAAAATTGATGATTTAATTATTAAATGATCCCTAGAACTAAAAAAAAATGTTTTTGTAAGAAATTCAATCTTCATCACCAACTCCCAAAATCCTTGGTCTTTGAAAATAGAAGATTGACATTAACTTGTGATCAATCATCATCAAAACATGGCAAAAAATAATTTCCTTAGTATTTTGATTTTTTTAGAGCATCATTAATTTTTTTTATGTATGTATGATAAGTTGAGCGTTGAGTAATTTTCATTTCTTAATTGAAGTCTTTTGTTAAGTGAAAATAATTTTTATCTTATAAAGTATATATTTTATTTATTTTTAAAATCTTTTGTTAGGTAAAAGCCTTGGACTCTTGCTTAAAAGATTCTTGACTTATAATCTGTTTGGAAACATCTCAATCATGCCCTTAAACTGACCACAAACATGAATCACCTATCTAGTACGAATCTAATCAAATAAATAAACCAAGTAAATCTACTGAATAAACGACTGCTGAACTATATATGCTTACCCGTGTGCTTTATAAAATTCAACTGAATAAACGACTGTTGAACAATGCTTACCCGTGTGCTAATATTTAAAGAAGTTGGTACGTTAGAGCTAATTAAAAAAATCAGTTTATTAATGGCAATTTCTTCGAAACACAGTTCCGGTAGACATACGGGTGCGATTTTTAATGCTATATATATAGAGCACCCATAGATTTGTGGATGCCGTATTCAGTGTTTGCGATTTTTCTTGCTCGAACACCTGCAACTTGTTAAAATGACAACTATTGATCTGAAATCGTTGGAAAGCAAAGTTTCACAAAATACATGCTATGATTGTTGTTCCACAGGAATTAGAATATGCTAAATCTTTGTACAGACCCATTCATCAATACGGTTGTCAAGACATTAAACTCCACTTCCAACATGAACACAACTAGCTATTAATAGCTATGAAATCAATTCTCACTAGTCGATATGCCAACAAGAAGTGCCACAGAATCCAGAACACCACCTTGTGGTTCGTAGTTTGTGTTGACACAGTTACTCTGAAACAGACATGAACTTCCTAGATAATAAATGACTTTGTCCACGCTCCTTATCCCCGAATCATGTCTTCTTCTCTTTGCATAAATGTCACAACTCACAAACGTTACGATTCCAATAATCTATGTACGTTTGTTACATGAGTTTATGTTTGTTTTTATGTTTTAAAAATATTTAAAAAAAAATTAAATTTTTAATTTTTAAATTAATATTTTCAAACCAAATAAATATAATAGTATCAAAAATAAAATTTTAAAAAATAATAATATTATTTTAATATATTTTTAAATAAAAAAATATTAAAAAATATTCATGAACGCACTAACAATCACACCTTAAACAATTAAAGCAGCATTGAATTCTTTTCTGGTATTAAACACTCGATGCCATTTTGCACCTGGCCCCTCAATCCTTCCCGCTTGTGCCCCACCCAACTTCGTCAAACTCAAACATATGCATCTTGATGATAAAGGATGAGCGGCCCAGATTCAATCACAAGAAAAAAAGGTGAATCAAGTTATGGGATCTTTCTTTCTTTATATTTTATTTTCCTGTCAAGGTGGTGTCAGAGACTCAAAAAATCTAAAGGTGGATCAAGATGGGCTTGCCAAGAAATGGTGTATGCAGCAGGGCTCAGAGCACCAGTCTAGGCTCCCAATCATTTCAACAGCTGACATTTGAACGGACAACAAGACTCTATCCCTCCAATCACTTGAACAGAAAACCTGCCGGTTATTCTCCTACAGCGCATTCCTCTAATCAGTGTACCACGTGTCGCGAATCAGATGGGTCTGACTTTTTGACTTGACGACCACAGTCAAAAACCCTAGCCCAAGAAAAACCAACCTTTGTTTTTCTCCTTTTCTTTTTCGACTTCGCTAGTATTTATTTGACCTTCAGAGCTCGCCTTTACCTCTTCTACTTTTTCATATTCTGCTTTGTCTCCGCCATTTTGTTTTGTTTTAATTCTCTTCCTCCCTCTTTCTTTAACCTTTTCTCTATTATAAAATCAGCCCTTTTCTTCCTCTCCCTTCCTGTGTCCTTTCTTTCCTATGGCGGTTTCACCCTCAAGCATTTCTAGCTTGGAGTTGACCATATCTATGCCTGGCTTCTCTTCTTCGCCTCCTTTTCCTTCATCTGGTAAGCCCAAAATCCCCCTCCCCCCTATCTCCTTCTTCCCCTCTTACAAGATCTTTTACCTTTTGTTTTTAAATGACGTTCTATGATCTCTTAGCTTTGTTTTTGTTTGCATGGCCGGCTTTCTTAATAAAGAATTCTTCCTTATGTTTTCTTCTCTCAAATATGATGATAAGTACATGGTTTTACTGATATTGATTGAATCCAAGGAATCTTGTTTTCTTGATTTATGAAAATGATGGTGATGAATTATTAATTGGGTGAAGAGGTTTGTGCTGTGAAAGATTTGGACATAAACCAACTACCATCAGGAACAGGAGAAGAAGAATGGATCACTGCGGGCGTGGAAGATGAAGAGGAAAGCACTAATGGAGGCCCACCTCGCAAAAAACTCCGTCTCTCTAAGGAACAGTCTCGCCTTCTTGAAGAAAGTTTCAGGCAACACCACACCTTAAACCCTGTAACTAAACACTCCTATCTCTCTATTTATAGTAAAATAATTATGTTTTCTGAATTAATTATGATTAATTTATGGAGTTCAATTATTCTTTCATATATGCAGAGACAAAAGGAAGCATTAGCTTTGCAATTGAAGCTGAGGCCTAGACAGGTTGAGGTGTGGTTTCAAAACCGGAGGGCCAGGTACTCTATCTTGTATGCATACTGTTTCATGCTTTGCTTGGCTGACACATTAAATTCTTTTTTTATCTTTTCACTAAATATTTTGTTGGTTGTTAAAATTAAAACTGATTATTATATGTGTATATATTTATATATATATCGAAGTTAATAGAACATAATTTGGATCAAATTTTATATCTAACCGTATAAAATCGAACTGATCATATATCATTAAAAAGAAGAAAAGGATCTTTTCAGGATTGGTATTTTCTTAGTAGAGGACAATATAACCTCAGTACTATATGGGTTAGTAGTATAAATTCAGATGCTTTAATTCTTTGATCATCTTCGTGGCTAAAGTAAAGGGGTATTAGACACCATAAATTATCCAACTTTTTGACCGCATTTAAAACCTGTTTGGGGAGGTTAATCTGTCTTTTTCATCGTTATATTATAGAGTAAAAGAAGTTAGAACGTAGTTTTTCTGCCGTTGAAATGACGGATTGCTCACATGCCTGTAAAGTAAGGCAGGAGGAGACATGAAACCGTGTAGATATAGGGTCGTGATTTTGAGACTAGTTAAGTGATGAAATTAAAGTATTTGTCATTTGTGGTTTAGTCATAGGGCTGCACCCCCACACACACACACTCTGCAAATTAAATATTTGGAAGGATCGTTGGACGCTGGCAAAACTGAATCCAGAGGGTCCAAAATGGAAGTAGCTCATGTAATAAATAAGGACAATTTTTTTTCCTGCCTACTACCTATAAAAGGGCATAGACAATTATTCTAATACCAATTATGAGCGTAAGATGCAGATCCTTACTGCTCACATGTCAAGTTATGAAAATAAGGACACCTACATGCATGTAACAAGACATCTGAAGTAGGAAGTCAGCTTATGTATTTTAGTTTTTTGCCATGGAACCCTACGATATTGGAAATATAAATAAACCTAATTTTACAATACCATATATAATACGGTTTGAGAATGAAGACACGTGACCGACAAGTGGCTCTACAAATTTATGAACCCTTAATGATGGGGTTATGTCATGAGCTCACCTTTGTGAACTAATATAATGATGGCTGTCATCTAATGATCATTGCACAAAATTGAGAAGAAAAAGATTTGTCGGTATCAAGATGCATGTGTTCTTTGGCCTCGTGTGCTAGTCTGATCACAACTCTAATAAGTGTTCCTTTGACTCATTATTAATAATTCTTTTCCTAGACTAGCCATGCAATATAAAATATCCCCTATTGTTGTTGTTGTTGTTTGCATGTATTAATTTATTAAACGAAATCAAGAGATCGAGGCTAAGGATTTGCTCTCCTTACCATGCATTATTGCTATTTAATCAGTCAAAAGAAACGCAGCCAAAACTGTAAATTCCATTAATCTCCTAATTAAAGCTCCTTTTGTTATATTAGAACAGATGAAATATGTGCTGAAACGTAAACCTTAAAATACTTTATGAGACAGGTGAAAAAACTTGAATCGAACATTTATGAATACGATAACAACATGGAATACAACAATAACTGCGTAGCTTGTGTGTATGGTAGATGAAAAAAACTCGTTATACTCAGAAAGCATTAAGGAACACCCCAGAGAAGCAGGCAATGACTTCAATGCGAGCTCTTAATTATGCCTACCAGCTCACCTTTGTTGGCAATTATTTGTTGGAAAACGGAAAAATTGCAAAAAACTATCATTTTTAATTTTTCATTTCTTTAATTACATATACAACTCATCTCCAACTGATCATGAACAAAGTGAAGTAGCAAACATTTGTCATATTGTTTTATCGCAATATCAAGCATTATTTAGCACCAGTCTTGCAATATTAACACATTTTTCTGGTCACTGATAGGAGCAAGCTTAAGCAGACAGAGATGGAGTGTGAGTATTTGAAGAGATGGTTTGGTTCATTAACCGAGCAAAACAGAAGATTGCAAAGAGAAGTAGAGGAGCTTAGGGCATTAAAGGTGGGCCCACCAACCGTGATGTCTCCTCACAGTTGTGAACCTCTTCCAGCATCCACCCTTACTATGTGTCCAAGTTGTGAGCGTGTGACAACCACCGGCTTGGACAAGGGCTCCACCAAAACCACCACCACTGCTGTGACCACCCCAACAACAGCCGCCACCTTGTCCTCTAAAGTTGGGACACCCGCACTCCAATCTCGGCAATCTTCTGCGGCTTGTTAGTCAGCTATAATGATCATTGATTACTTTGATATGAACGAATATAGGTTAGAGAAATGTTCATACTAGTTTACACCAAATGTATGAGATAGATACTAGGGTATCTGGTATCTATTCTACATGGATAATTAGTTTACTTGTTAATTAGCACTTTCATCTTTTTAATGCCTTTTCTAGTTGAGTGCTGTTTGGTTTTTCATTTTTGATTTAGTATAGGAAGGGTGCGCAGATTAATTGGAATTTAGAGCCAACTACTTCATCTACATAATTGATAATTACTGTGTATGTGTTAAGTGGCTCGTTGCGCGTACCAGTGTATATAGAGGAGAGGCGAAACTTGGAGTGTTACAAGGAGTACCCATGAACAACACTTGGCGGAAATTCCTTTCGAAAGCGCATCTGATTTTTATTCAATTTCCACAACGTCATAATGTCAAGGTGGAAGGAAAAATCAAACGTGAAAAGTAAACACAGATAGTGTTTATGCCTTAACATGGACTAAAAATTAATTTTTGCTGCCATCTTGATTTGATTGTATGAATATTAACTTAAAACACGATCCCAGCTTTGAAAATTGATTAATTTCATATGTTTTTAGCAAGACAAATGAAAGTTTTACCATGCATCCAAAAACAGGATATTATACAGTTAATAACCACACATAATTAAAGAAATTCACATTGCTTTAATGTCATAAGATGAACTAAGGATATCTTCATGAATATGGTAAATCTTATGTAAGCATGTCTCTTCATTAATAAAACAGTGGCAAAACTTAAACTTGATACCTAAAATCAAATAAATCTTCTATTTACCATCTAACTGAATCTTTTGAGAGCAAGACTTCATACACTAATAGTCTATAAAAACGAGGTGTAACTTTTATCTGCACGAGGAGTGAGAATAAATGGAGGACAGGCACGTCGTTTGATGTCATATATATGGTGATAATATGTGGTTTAATCGTATATTTGGCATATTTACTGAGTAATATGTTACATATACGAGATAGTTTAACTTGTTGTCTAGTTCAAGGTTCAAGTTCAGTGTTGATCGAAGAAAAAAGTTCAATTCCAGCGACTAAAAAGGACTAAGAAACACATATTCTTGTTTTCTTCTAGCTTGTTTTTTTAGGAATATATATATATATATACACACACACACACTCCAGAGAACCCCGCTTCCCTTTTTCTCTCTGTTTTTTTTTTTGTATATACTTTTTTCCTTCTAATTTTATCTAAATAGCTTATATCTCTTCGAAAAACAGAAAGTAAAGTTGCATTCTTCTCTTTGCTTTATGTGCCTTCTTTATTTCTACAGCTAATGACAGATATTTCCCTTCCCGACTAATATTTTGATGATAAATTTTATGATATTTAAATAGTAACTAATGGCATTGCATTAACTAATATGCCATGATATCACTACATGTCATCAAATTCAAAAAAAAAAATCATCTTTTATGTTAAACTTTATTCTATATCTATCTAGAACAACTACTGATACGGGAAATTAAATGGAAATTGGAAACAATCACTTTTCTAGATAGCTAAATCAATGTAATTATTTCTTTTTGGTACTAATACGGAAAATTAAATGAACCCAATTATTCTTTTAAATAGCCAAATTAAGGTAACTATTTCTTTTTTTATAGGGATAATCCAACTTGGTGCATGTTGAGATAATGTCTCTCATGAGAAGATAGATAAAAATTAATTCATGTATAAGAGCAAGAAATCAGAAATATAAGTAAGAGAAATTTTTTTATCTTTAGTTTAATTTAAGTAAGTGATAATCGAGTAATTGTTATGTTTAATTTAGTTTTAAAGAATAATATTTGTGTTTATATGATTCAGTAATATAAAATAAATTAAATTTTATATGAAAAAACGATCACTTTAAATTCATGGAAGAGAAAAAAAATTACAATCAAACTGAAAATATCTTTTCAGTCCATTATTTTCACAACTCAAAAAGCTTCTTCTAATCTTGTCATGCATTTTAATAATGCATCGATCATTAAATAAATATGGTAATGTATCCTAGTAAAGTTATAAAATATTTGAAAAGACAACTCATAATAATTACATGAATTTATTCACTAATAAAATTTATTCTTCTTCGTAAAGGAAACGTCCACTTGAAAGTCATTTGGATAAATTGACGAAAGAACCAACCCTACTGGAGAAGAGTCCATGGGAGAATTAATTCTGTCGAGGATAGCTTCAAAGAAAAGTCATAAAAATATTTAGTAGATAATGACATGATATGGGCCCAAAACCCGGGTCACAAAAATTCCTAGTCCATTTACGTGTTTCTAGTCGCTTTCTCACAGAAAGTCTAAATCCCCATGGCCTTCAAAAATGAGGTCATAGTTCAAGCCTCGCGGGCCATTGACATTACTCATCCTAACTGTTTTACCCATCTGCATCCCCTGCGTCTTCAGGTAGCTGGGATTAGGCGAAGCCCATTCATTTGTTTCAAAACTCAAGAGATGGAGCAAAAGGAAGCCCCGTTATATCTTTGATCCGGTCCGAGAGAAGAGCCTTGCCATACAAGTCTACAACAAACGCTGTATCTTCAGGATGCACCCAAAATCCAACTTATATTCATAGCATAGGAATGTTTCTTTTATCAGGAGTAGATTTTCTAGCTCTTGAAAACTTGGTCCACCCCATCATGAAAATTGGAGGTGTCATGCTTCTGATCAGAGAATGTAACGTAAATTATAAATTCTTTGAAATTCAGAGGAACCAGATAAATCCCTGTCCCGAACCCGGCATTGCGCAATTGACAGCTAAATTTTGCAGTTATGAATGGTATGATTCAGTGTCGCCAGAAAAAGTGACCGGCCTAACAAGAGTGAGCTCCATAGTCAACACTTGCCAAACATCAATTACGAAGTAGGGATCAATAGTGTCCCTTGATAGAACATGCAGCCATCAAGTGGCGGTTAGCTACTGATACTTTAGTATTAGGTGACTGGTCATGATATTAATCACATTTTTTTGGACTGGTAAAATCATATAATATGGCAAACTATGGCATTTGGTCTTTGGATTTGCAAACTTTTGGCACCTTAATTTAACAGATTCAAGACATGATTTTTGAGCTAACATCTAAACCTGCAAGAAGTAAAATTTGATTAACTAGAAAAGGATTTTTGCGTCTTGACTCAGTCGAGCTACAAACCGAATACTTTTGTGACAATTATATTGAGCGGCTAAATGGAAACTCCCTCCCTGCCGTACATTTAGAATAAATTCACCACAAGAACCAATTGAACCATGTCACATGGGGCTATCTGCTCTTACAGACTTGGGCTTCTTTCACAAATGGATGGCCACAGATATGAGTTTGTGACATTGTCAGAAAAAAATGTCACGAAAGTTTCCTTTCCAGCCAAAATGTGTCAAAACATTAACTCAACATGTCTCCGAGTCCCCATTAAATATGCTCCCTTTAACTTTTGATTTCTCCATATAAATTATTATGGAATGCAACGACCTTGGCTGGCTTTTGGAAAGATAAAATTAAATTAGAAAGGTGAAAAGAAGACAGACGACCTTTTTTTTTTCTGGGGATGGTAAGTGGCACCATCTTAAAAGAATGTTCTTTCACATGGCTGGCTTTGGAGTTTATAAATCAGAGAATGATGTCCAAAGAACCCCACAAGCATGAGACCAGGTTCCAATATAACTTAGTGGTTGTTAGCAGTTTTTATGATTTTTATATTTGTTGTTGTTAACAAGCTTTGGAGGATTAGAAATAATCTCCCTCAGAAGTTTTGTCGCGGCTAGAGATCGGGTCAACTCCGTGGAGTCCCGTGTCAAGGAAACAATGGTTTGTTCAACGGTTTCACGTTGAAGGGCATGTGAATAGATATTAGGCCGTGTCTGAATTGAATCATATCTTGATTGTTAAACTAGATTATCCATAACTAATCGATTGTTAACGTCCACTTCAAGGTGGTTAATAACATCATATCTGAATAAAAAAATAACCTCCGTCAGTGGTTGGTAGTGTGATTTCGGGAAAAAAACAAGTGTTGGTCTTAATTACTATTAAGAGGAGAAATAGGGCTCGCCAGGAGGCAATTCCCTAACGGGTGGGACGGCCTTGATCCTCGCATGCATAGTTTTGAGAGGCAACACTGGGCTCCAGGTATTAGGTGCTACATCTTGAAGTAAGACACTATCGCATCCTTGCCCGTGGTATGATGGTCAAATCTAGCAAAATTTACTGTAAATGAGGGGACCGATATTGTGTTTTAAATTCTAGTTTTCCCTCACGTTAGCCCGTCCTTTTTTGTTTATTTAGGATTTGTTAGCCAGACAATATGTAGAGTATACAAGTTCTTCGATAAGATATGGTGTACACTCATGGTTCTATCTGATAACTTTCCAAATTTTTCTTTTTAAAAAAATTCTGAAATCCTTCAAGTATTATTATAAAAGGTTAAAAGATATCAATTCTACACGCCAAGATAAATGAATAATTTACAATTATTATTCAATAACATAACTTCAGCCAAAAACTTTACACGCTTTCTAGATAATTAATTAATTAAACCCTGTCATGTTGGTAACCTTCACTTAGGTGATAGTCGTCTGTTAGTATTTTAAAACATAAAAAAAATAAAAATATGTTGTGAAGGATATTTCGTAGGGTAAAAAAAAATGTAATTAACTTTTAGTTTCATAGTTACTAGCCATCCTAATTGGTATTTAAATATTTTTGAATAAGAAGCTATTTATAATAAATAGAATATAAAAATCATCTTAAAATATTATATATAAGGTAAGTTATATTATTATTTGATTTTAATAATAAATAAATTAGACTACAAATATAATTTTTTGAAATGCATGAAAAAATTTCTAATAAAAAAAGTAATTAAAATCAATGATCTAAATCTTGAAATGATAATTTCATCCAAACTTAATGAATACTAATATAAAACCAACCATAATGGATAAGTTTTTTTTTTATAATTACCTTATTCGATAAATAAATAGGATATAAACACTGTCAAATCCAATCCAAACATAAACTCCATATATATATATATATATATAGCTTCTTCATTAAATACACACACATTCACACATATTAAATACATATATATTTTTATTTTATTTTATATTAAACAATAAATATTACACAAATAATAAATATCATATAAATACTTGAAATCTAATTAATAGGGTATGTATATCCAAGTTTTTCACCCGTTTCGTTGAATAAGAGATAGGGTATATATATCATAAAAAAATCATTCTCTGGATATATTATTATCCCTTTTAAATTTGAATATCGTGAAAAAAGATTGATATTATGAGATGTTTAAGTTGATATTTGTAGAAAAAATTAATAATATTCTATATCCATCTAATTAATTAAAAGTTATATTCAATATGGAGATTAAAACATAATTTTTATCATCATTTTCATAATTAGACACATTTCTATTTTTTATATCGCCATCCCTCTTTTTATGGAACAACAACCAAATGCGACTTAATTTCCGCCCTCCAACGAGAATGATTGGTGTTGGTGTGTGATCAATTTTAAATTGACACTCATATATAAATTAACGCCACTTGATTCAAATATCTGTATCGAAAGTAAATCCAACATGCACAATCGACATGATCTTCAGACGGTTGCCGAGTAATTAAAGGGCAGACGGGGATGGGAGGGCATGGAGCAAGGTGGGGTGGGGTGGGGGGTAGAGGCCCAATGGGCCGACAGGGCTTATTCCTCTTGACTCGCATATGCCTCCAAATTCAACTATATTTACTATTGACATGCTGTCTGCGTAAAAAGGGCGCCCCTTTGAACCACTAAAATAATGCTCAAATCTGATAGCTGAGTTGTGAGTTCAAGCAATCGGAAAAGGTTGCAATATGATATTCGGTGTCGCTGAAACCAACGTTGATTCAAAAGAACCATGCTCCCCTCCCCGTTTTCAGGTTGAATTATTTTATTAGTTCTTTATTCCCTTCTCATTGGTGAAGCACAGGTTTGTCAACAACTTTATAATTATACCTTAAATTTTCTTTGCTTTTCTCTCAAGAAAAAAAAAGAGTTAAAACAAGGTTGAAAAAGATAGCAAGCATAAGAAAGAATTTTTTTTATTAATATAAATATTTAGAATAACTTGTATTATATTAATTAATTTTATAAATTTTAAAATTAATAACTATATAAATTTTCAATAACTTTAAAATTTATGACAATTAAATTCATAATTTTTATAAAATAAATTTAAAAACTGACTAATTTAATTATATCTTTTATATTTAAATTTTTTTATTAATATAAATACATGAATAAACTTGCACATATTTTAATTAATTTTATAAAATTTAAAATTAACAACTAAATAAAACTATAATAGCTATTATATTAACAACTCAAAAGCGTAAACATAAAACCACACATGGGAGGAAACCTCTTTATCTCAGCCTTTTACTGTATTATATTTAAAGATTTTGCTTGGATGGCTTAGGAGTGTGTACAGTGCAAGTGCATGTGCACTGCCACGTGTCGTTTTGATAGATGGTCTACCCCACATCTTGGATTCTTTATGCTTGAGTGCTTAGGTACAGGCGGGCCCCAATCATTTGATAAAAACCACTCAATGATTTGGATCAGCTGTTGGCTTTAAAAGGCCACGGTTTTGGAATCACCGCTTTGCACATGGATCTAATTCACATCAAGCAGGTGCCTCTGTAAATTTTTACTGCTGTAGATTGATACCCTTCGCTTGTCAGCAACACCTTCCAGGAGGCACTTTTTATTTCTTGGTTTGGTATTTAAGTTGTTTTTTATTTTTTTTAATGTTTTTAATATTTTAATGTCAATTATATAATTTAATATATTTTTAAAATTATTATTTTAATATATGTTCAATTAAAAAATACTTTTAAAAAATATCATGCACGCACTACATCACAAAATACATGCGTATATTATAATAACCTACCATCCGCATTGTTTGTTTTATTTTGTTTATGAAGTCATCAAACCACTTAATCGAATCTTATACTTTGGCTTCAAAAGAACACTCAACTTGTTTTCGGGGGGAGATAATATAATCCAGTTCTTAATTATAAGTTGCAGTGCTAGTACTTTTATATCAAAACATGGAACATAAATGAAACTAAAGCTGATATTAAATAGATTTATTGCTTTTTACGACTTGAAGTTTAGAAAGAAATTTTTGTTGACATGAATGTAAGAATCCCGATGTAGATGGTCTTTTATGATATCATAATCATTTAAACTAAATTAAATTGTATGATCAACACCCAATTAACCTTTCAGGTAGAAAGAACACTCGCAACTTATTTAATATCAGTGTCACGCTTATAATTGTTGTGTTGACTGTTCAATATTTAATCTTAAATGTTAATCATTATTTTTTGGGTAATTAAAATCAAATTCATTTGAGAGATGATACTATTTGTGAGCCACATAGCAGCAACAATCTTCCAGGTAATGATAGGTAGTTTAATTATCAGTACCATTCTTCTTTGTTAGAGATCTCGAATTCAAAACTTATTTTGTAACAAAACCCCACGACCTCTAATTAATAATAATGGGTGGAAAGAACCTTTTTTTCCCATGAAGGATGTCCCATTCATGCGAAGGAAACTTACCAACAGATCGAATTGAAGATGCTAAAGAGCAGAAGATGGATACGACGGTATTGAAATTCAACTGAAACGACAAGAACTAGAAAGTAAAAAAGCCATCAAACTCGGAAGAGGGATTAGGGATAGCTGGGGGAGATTTGAAAGGGACTACTCGATCGTATGCATATGAATCTCCGGCCGAAAGAAAAATGATTGGAGTCATTAAAAGATGGATTCGTGAAGAAAATTTAGTTGCCTACGGTTCCTTTTTTATCGTGCTATATATATATATATATATATATATATGTATAGACACAAACTCACACTAAACGACTTAACATGTAGCTGTAGAGGTAGTTTTTGGGATGAACTAGTTAGTTTTCCCTGCCTGTTTGACTTGGTTATATTTTTCATTCTGAAAATACTCTTGAGCTATAAAATAATATAATTTTAATTTGAAAAACAAACTATTTTTATTTTTTAAATTTTTTATAGATGAGTAATCCTCAAAAAAAAATTGATAAATTTTTTATTGTATGCTTTGGATGGTTTTGAGATGACCAATCTAGATTACATTTATGCTTCGGTTTTAGTTACTTCTGGGAAGGATGCCGGGACATGCTTATTCCTATTTCAAGCATTGTACATATATAGACTTTCTTTAATGAATTGAATTTAACAAATACCTATTTGTTCGAGGGAAAAAAAGGTCCGGTCACATAAGTAATGTAATTGTTTGTTTTATTTTTGTGTTGGAATCTGTTATTTTTAAATATTTTTTATCTGAAAAAAATATAAAATTAACATTTTAAAAAAATATTCCTGGATATGTTGATTTTAAAAATAAAAAAATCCGATAAAACATATTATTTTTTTATTATATGAGAAAATCAATTGTAAAAGATTTTATTGTTATTCCTGTATTCAACGCCCAATCCCAAATTAAATCTCTTCTACATCCACTTTCACACGTAAGAAACATTTCTAAACTCTCTCTCTTTTTTTTAACATTTCAGAACAAGGAGAAAGCAAAGTAGTCGATAACAAAATTTATAAAATTTTAAAGGCTATTCCGACTTTTTTTCCTTGTTACCACTCCATTTACATGGCCACACGCTAAATCTCTGAGATGTGTCTTCCGAGGTCAATCACGGCTCTCATGGTCGCTTGTTGTATCAAGATGATTCCTCTTCTTTAATTTGATTGGATAAGCACAACATCAATTATTATTTTTATTGGAAAATCACATATCCGTCACTTTTTTTTTTTATTAATTTGTCAAGTTCTACGTTTTCTTTTCTTTTCATAATTTAGTAGAATGGATTTCTCTGTTTTAGGAAGCTATGTTTGTGCTTATGCCATTTGTCAATTATATTCTATCTTGCACACAAACACCTCACCTTTTCATTTATTTTTAATGTAGAACAATCATCACTAACATGTGCACCTAACAATTCTTTCTTTCACATATGAGTTTAGTACATTCGGAGACAATTAACTTTGTAGTTAAGGTATTTTAACTGCAATATTCAGAGCTTAGAGCTTAACTATTTTGATCATGGAAAACATGCATAGTCATGAAATCCTATTACAATCATTCCAAGCTAAACCAAACCAAGCTGATTTGCTAGGGAGTTGCTTATCTTTGATGAAATACATAAATTTTAATTAATATTCTCATAGGGTCTGTATATGACGACGACTTGCATGCAATGATTTGCGCAGTTTTTAACCAAAAAATCTAAATTAGTTGGTTATGAATTTATATTAAATACAAACAACTCATTTTTCATTATTCTTTGTGTTGAATATTTACCATTCATGTGCACACCCATGCGCCAAATATTATTATAAAAATTGATTTTGGATGGAACATTCATGATCTCAACTGAGGGGAAAAAAGGAATAAAAAGAGGTGGGTGGTTTTTCTCCTCATCAAATCTTTGAAAAAAGAAATACATGGACACCAGTTGAGCTAGCTACAAATTTATTCCGAGTTAAAAACAGCGTTACCTTTAATCTGACGGGAAAATCAGTCAAAATTTGCAGTTCGGTCTGAAGATGTGCCGAGTACTGGAAACTGATCATGCAAAGGGAAAATTCGAAAAAAAGAAAAAGAAGTGCATCTTTTTCTTTACGTTACAACTCGATCCAAAAGAATAATGCGGCCGATGTCTACTTCTCGAAGGAGGGGTGGAAATTCATTTTTGCATGATACCATTCCCTTGCAATTCAAGATGGCTCCCCTTTCGGCCTTCCCCGTTTACACAGTCAAAAACTTTGACAGAAAAACTAAAAAAGAAAGTGTCCAGGCCCGTCACTGAAAAAACCCCATACGACGACGAAACCTGCCATCTGTAACTCCAAGCAGACATCAACTCAAGTTTAGTTCACTTAACTCTATCAAACGGTTACTTTCTAACCCAACCTCACTGGTCCCCCTATTCCCCTTCTCTTTCCTTTCCAGTACATGCTCTCTCTCACGCTCACCTCTACATTTATACACAGACACACATACACATGTCAACATTGACATGTCCCGTATCCACACACTCCGTCTATATATACTTCACTCTTTAAAGTTACCCCTTGCTATCCTAGCTGTGTCATAGAAATGCCATCCATCCCTCCTTTCTCGTTCCCTTTATAAAATCATCTCTCTCTCTCTCTCTCTCTCTCTCTCTGTAGACTCATCAGCAATATCAGGCAGAAGGAGCTGGCTGCAACAGTTCGCTGCAGAGAGACGTATATCCTCTCCAGTTAGTTATTTAACGGTTTTTGTCCTTCTCTTTTCCATTTTGCCATTTCATTCTTTTGAATTTAGTCCCTTTCCTCTGCTAGATCTTTTCTTCAAAATCACCACTCCCTTGTCTTGATTACTATATTTCAGTCCAGAATACCTAAGAAACCATGATTAGTTGGAATGATCTCTACAACGTTTTGTCCGCTGTTATTCCTCTTTATGTTGCTATGATCTTGGCTTATGGGTCTGTTCGATGGTGGAAAATCTTCAGCCCGGACCAGTGTTCCGGTATCAACCGTTTCGTGGCAATTTTCGCAGTGCCACTGTTGTCATTTCATTTTATCTCCACTAACGATCCTTATTCTATGAACTTCAGGTTCATTGCGGCTGACACGCTTCAAAAAATAATAATGCTGTTTGCTCTGGGAATTTGGACTAATTTCACCAAAAATGGAAGCCTGGAATGGATGATTACCATATTTTCTTTGTCGACTCTTCCGAATACTCTTGTCATGGGCATTCCTCTTTTAATCGCCATGTATGACGACTACTCGGGAAGCCTAATGGTTCAAGTTGTGGTATTACAGTGTATCGTTTGGTACACTCTCCTCTTGTTTCTTTTCGAATATAGAGGTGCAAAGATGTTGATCATGGAGCAATTTCCTGAAACTGCAGCCTCCATTGTTTCGTTTAAGGTTGATTCTGATGTGGTATCTTTAGATGGTCGAGATTTTCTGGAAACTGATGCTGAAATCGGTGACGATGGCAAGTTACATGTGACGGTCAGGAAATCTAATGCCTCCAGAAGATCTCTTGGCCCGGGTTCTTTCTCTGGATTGACTCCCCGGCCATCAAATCTTACTGGAGCTGAGATTTACAGTCTGAGTTCTTCAAGGAATCCTACTCCAAGAGGGTCTAATTTTAACCCTTCTGATTTCTACTCCATGATGGGAGTTCAGGGATTCCCGGGAAGGCATTCAAATTTCGGTCCAGCTGATTTGTACTCGGTACAATCTTCAAGAGGGCCAACTCCAAGGCCGTCGAATTTCGAGGAAAATTGTGCTCCAATGGCTACTATATCCTCTCCAAGATTCGGGTTTTATCCAGCACAGACAGTAACTACATCTTATCCAGCACCGAATCCTGAACTTGCCTCTACTATCACTTCTAAAACCACAAAAAATCAGCAGCAGCAGAACCACCAGCAGCAGCAGCCGCAGCCGCAACAGAATAGCAAAGTAAATCATGATGCTAAGGAACTACACATGTTTGTGTGGAGCTCAAGTGCATCACCAGTTTCCGAAGGAGGTGGGCTCCACGTCTTCGGCGGTACTGATTTTGGCGCATCAGAACAATCCGGACGGTCTGATCACGGAGCCAAGGAGATCAGGATGTTGGTTGCTGACCACCCGCAAAATGGGGATAGCAAAAGTATATTACTTCAGTATACAAGCACAGAATTCGTAACAGCACAATAAATAAGTTAACCATTTTACACGTTTTGATGTTTTTGTCTAATTTTTTATTTTTAATTTTGAAGCCATTACACAAGCTGGAAATTTTACTGGCGAGGACTTTAGTTTTGCTGGGAGAGGAGAAGGAGAAGATGATCAGAGGGAAAAAGAGGGTCCCACTGGACTTAACAAACTTGGGTCCAGCTCAACTGCCGAGATGCACCCAAAAGCAGTCGGCGCTCCAGATTCCGGCGGCAGTAAGCAGATGCCACCGGCAAGCGTTATGACCCGTCTGATATTGATCATGGTTTGGCGGAAACTTATTCGCAACCCCAACACATACTCTAGTCTCATTGGTCTCATTTGGTCTCTAATTGCTTTCCGGTTAGTTTAACCATTTTGAAATTAATCAAATTTTATTTCTATATTGTAACTACTATGATTGATATTTTTGGTGCTAAACTATGAGCTGTTGTTGTTGTTATTATTTTCTCATTGCAGGTGGCATGTGGATATGCCTAAGATAATAAAACAGTCAATCTCCATACTGTCTGATGCTGGACTTGGAATGGCTATGTTCAGCTTAGGTGAGTGGTCAGAATTATTGTAATCATCAGTTAACGTTTTTTTTTTTTTTCTTAACCTTTCCCTGCTTCCTCTGTCATACAAGTACTTCAAAAAAAAACATTCAGTTGATAAATGGACCAACATTAACTCGTATTTATACACCAACATGAAGTCATACATACTAGTTCCTACAGAGTTTTTGATTCAATTCTTAATTTTTAGAGGGTCTCTTAAATGTGGCACGTTTGTTACCACACCAGTTCTAAAGGTGATTTGGCCTGGTCAGGCATCAAGGATGGTTAAAGGAAATTAATGTCTTGCATTGTCTACGGGTATGGGTGCTACAACTCACAGTTGAATGGATGGTTGTGGGTTGTGAGCAATGTTATCACAGGAAATCAAAGGGTTTTTGTCCTTGGACTATAAATAGATTGACCATCCGACATATGGGGCCGGTTTAGCTTGCGGTCCAGAGTCGGTTGGTGTAGGTCGTGAATAGTAATAGATGCCGGCCCTTTTCAGCTCTTCTACTAGCGGAGGTAGCTAAATTGAGAACTCAAAAGATTTAAAATACTCAGTTTCTGTTTGGATGTACTGATTTTCTTGTTGTATATACTGTAAAAGGTCTGTTTATGGCTTTGCAACCGAAGATAATTGCTTGTGGAAATTCGGTTGCCACATTCGCCATGGCTGTTCGATTCTTGACCGGCCCTGCAGTGATGGCTGCTGCATCAATTGCTGTTGGTCTGCGTGGTACCCTCCTTCATGTTGCTATTGTCCAGGTAAAAGTTACTTCCACAATATTAACTGCAATGATATTCTAATTAGATAAATAATTATTTATTGCGAATTGACTAATTAAGTTGCATCATTGATTTATACTTATTGAATAGGCTGCACTGCCACAAGGAATTGTTCCATTTGTGTTTGCCAAGGAGTACAATGTCCATCCAGCCATTCTTAGCACTGGGTAAGTAATATATTGCAAGATGGTAGTTTAAAATATTCAACATCTTAGTAAATATTTGTGCTTTGTCAAAAAAGAGAGAAAAATAATTCTTTCTACCATTTGTTATACAGGGTTATCTTTGGAATGTTGATAGCATTACCAATTACTCTTGTTTACTACATTCTTCTTGGACTGTGATCAGTTCTCCTCGGCGGTAGCCTAAAAGGGAGCAAAATGAAGAGGATTTTGATTACTTGCTGATTGTGTCACCCTTGGCAGCAATATTGATTATAATTGCGCCAAAATATAGTTTCTAGTAACAGGAGAATCGATACCAGGCAAAGAAGATTTTAGGACAAAGAATTTGCCGAGAGCTCCAAGTTTTTTGGAGGTGAAAGTATTTTAACTTGGTGGAAGCCCGGATATAAGGAGCGCGCACTCATTAGGAGCCAAAGTTGGTTAATTTTTCCAAGGTTTGAGATGAACAAAGAAGGCCGGTCTTACAGGGAGAGACATCAAAGAGGAAAATAAGGGCTAACAAGGCAGCTATTGATATTTTAATTCTCTTCATTTCCACTATGCAGGTCTGCAATTAAAAAAGGATAGAAAATTGAAGTAATTTGTGAAGATGGGGAAGAGGAGAAAAGGGTTTTCCTTTTTACTATTCTGTGCTCCGTTGTTCTTCGTGTTTGCTTTGATTGTCCGTAGATCCGGCAATTATTTGCGTCTGTCGTCTTTCTTTTTGGTTTGTAATTTATCTGGGATTATCAATTATGATCAAAAGGGGGCATCAGTCTTTCACTTGATAATATACAAAGTTAATGTTGTATTTTTCGTCAGGACAAGGACAAAGACTTGCCCCATGCTGCTTGTGTAACTAAAACCTCCTATCTAGAAAAACCTTAAACATGGAGGAAAAGATGCGTGTGTGAGAAGGAACACCTCTCAACCGAGGGGGCTTTGTGCCTTCTCATTCCATAGGAACCCTTTTAGGGTCCTGTTCATGAGAAGCTGATCTTGAGAGATTGACATTTGGTGGGGATGAGCAGGAAAAGAGCTGAGGTCAAAAGCAGCTAACCTTACTTTGCACTGTAGCTTTTGATGCGCCCTCAATCCTACCCTACCTTTTATAGCCATGTGTGAAGTCACTTTAATAGGGTGGTGGGGTGGTCAAAATTTCCAACTTTTCGATGGCATGTGATCAATCACAGTTCCATCTAGTTTTTCTATCATGGTCACGAGGTTTAGCCTCAACAGTAGCTTGTATTTATTCGATCTCATCAACTCTTAACAAAATTCTCGATCTTTTGAAGCTTTAGCATGAGCTGAAAAGAGAGGGCTCCCACAAGTACATGAGGTGAGATGAGAATATAGTTGGCAGCTATAAGGTACTCATAGACGTACTCGTATGTTCTTCGAATGATATATATATATATATATATATATATAAATCAGTATACGTACTATAGTTTATGGAAACTTTATTTGAGTTTCTATATTTTGATTCTTTCTTGGGGGGAGAAAAATCCTTGCATTTGAACTCATGAATATTTTTAAGAAAATATCATTGTATATTTGTTCTGAGAATATCCTTCTCAGCGCTAATTAAACAATTTTTATGTCAAAGTTATTTAAGAACAGATGATTTTAAAAAATAAATATAAAAATGGACTCAAATTTCAAAAAAAATCAAGTATAATAACTCGAATATAAATATTAGTAAACTGAAGGCACTAATTTGTTGCTATCTCTTCTTTGTTATTTTAATTATCTGCTATTTTAATGAATTAGCTACTATGTTGTGTGTCAGAAAAATCATTTGCGCCCTATGTTTCAATTTTGATTAACTAAACTTAATTTGCAGTTATGTTTTTAATCTGGAAGGACTGGACCAAGTTTGAGTCCCATTGAACACAATTAACTAAAAATAGAACACAAATGCGATTTGACTTTCGCCAAGTACACGCATGTAGAGATAACTTAAAACGATCTATGTGAATGATTTATTGAATTACGTAGTAAATATATGGCAACGAAGATTCGGATCGCGGAAATATGAAATAAACTCATTTTCTTTTTCATGCATGAGCTTTCAACTCAAATGTGAATGACGAATGAATGCTCAATTTAATGACGCTCAATCCTGCAGGACATCGACGAGGAACTCAACTTTGAATCCCAACCTACTCCTTCCATCTAAATTAAGAAAGCTCTCTCTCTCTCTCTCTCTCTCTCTCTCTCTCTCTCTA